>JAFVLL020035500.1:0-12967 GCA_021397915.2 Tor tambroides | reverse complement strand
GTGTGTGTGTGTGTGTGTGTGTGTGTGTGTGTGTGTGTGTGTGTGTGTGTGTGTGTGTGTGTGTGTGTGTGTGTGTGTGTGTGTGTGCGTGTGCACATGTGTGTTTATTTAGAGGTTAGCCTAGTTTCACCAGTCACACTGCCGGTTCATGGCAGCATGACTGAGTTTACCTCAGTTTAAGGAATAAAGTGTTGCATAAATATATACAAATTCACTCTCAGAACACAGTAATGTAGATAATGAAACATACACACACACACACACACACACACACAAATATTAACTGCCTGCTTAGTCACATTTTCAACAGGCAGGACAGAAAATGGTTCGGCAAATGCTTACATAACCTCTCTAAACTGCTGTAATATTACCATTGCTGGTAAAGACAGTTAATAGGAACCAAAGAAGCCTGGCACTACTCAGCACCTTACAAAAACATTTATGAAAATTACTCGGGTAACCACAGATACAGGTTTGGTTGCTACTAAAATGATAATATGTGACTAATATGAGATCTCTTCAAAAAGTACCAGCTTCAAAATCTTTCTATCATTTTGTTTAATTTCTATTCATGATGACAGTGGTGGCTAAATTAGCTTTATTGTAGCAAAATTAACTGTTGTAACTTGGATATTTTATCAGATTTTATCGTAAACATGACACTTGTATTGCATGTGCACTTGTAGTGTACTTCAGAAACTTGCAGAATTGTATTGGCAGAAAATATAATATTAATGATGTTTCATAACATATACTTAAGTATATTAAACTTTTTTTTCTTTAAAGTACATTTTTAATTATGTTTTAATAATATTTTTTCATGCTTTAAGTACGTACACTTATTTTAATGTGCTGACTAACATATTAAGAGCATGTAAAGTAATTTATTGTAATTTTAACTTCAGTGTGTTGTTTGATATTACATTTAAAGTTAATATATTTTACAACGTACAACTTCATTAATGCAATTGGTAATTAAAATATATTTAAATACATGACAAATAAACATTATATTCAGTTCATACTTGAGTATATTTTTAAGTGCATAATTTTGTAGTAAGTAAAAGTATACTATAGTGTACTTCTTATTCAAAAGGGTCTGTCTTGTTTTTGTTGATTCTGTGTCTGCAAGATGTCGTTTTTACTTTGCAATACTAAGGAATATTATCTTGTTAGCTGTGTAATTGTTCACGACTAACATATATTGTGAGCAGAAGGTGCTGAAGGGGTTAAGCGTGTGTCTGTGCAGAAAGCGAGGGAGTCGACATCCTGGCAAGCGCCAGTTTACACAGATGGAGCCGCTCTCTGAATAAACCACAAAAATTCCTTTCCCTGTCCAAGTTAGCACTTCTCCAAGAGAGGACATGATCCTCGTCTCCTCGTTCCCTCTCGCTCCGACTACGCAAAACACAAGCGGCAGGCCAGGTCAGACGAGCCTCGATGGTGCCCTGTATATCAGCCCCCTTCACATGCCCCATGAGCGCCTGGAAAAGAGCAAACAGACCAGAGACACGGAACAAGAACAACGCTGTCTCTCTTCAATTCTGAGTGTACGAAAAAGTAAAAGTGTGAATGAAAGAGTTTTACTCTGTGCTGGTGTTGTTGTGTGTACTTTCCACAGGTCATCCAGTGGTCTTATCAACAGACACACTCCAGACACTAGACTTTGCTTCTTTGCAATCCATTGATGAACAATGATAATCTTCTGCTCAAGTAGATGCTTACAATGAAATAGGTCTTTGTTATAGTTAAAGGCTGGACTGTATCCTACAATATTTGGTTTATTCACGAGTTGGAAGGGTGTATCACTCACACAGAGCTGTAAAGTCTCTTTCGTATGACTCATGTCAAGGCTTCAGTGCATCTTTCCACACAAAGGTCGTACGCGCTTTGACCTCCACAAGAAGAGTGCTGTAGATAGCGTCACAGAAAGGCAACTGTACGAGATGGCTAGGTAGCAGAAAACCGGGAAGTGTACACAGTAAACAGTGAAAGTAGTGAATGCAAATGAAAGACGCAACATGTATTGCAACTTAAAACAGAAAAAGGGCCTGCTCTGATTTTCATGCCGATAGCTCTCGCATACAGATACATCATGTAAATTGCTAGAAATCATTAGCTGGTCAGAGTGAAAAGTGTTTGATATCTGAGCAACAAATAAACAATACTGCACCAGGGGAGGTGCTGTTCTTGAATTCAGTATATTGGAAAAATCTAAATCTAAATCCTGTGTGACAAAAATGGAAGCCAATCAGAACATTTTTAATGTTAAAAAGCTGGATTTTCAGTGTTATGCAGATTATGTGACAAAATCGCTTACAATCAGAACATATTTAGTGCTTAATGCACAACTATGCAGATTTTCAACCAATCACAGTTCACTGTGGGTGGTGCTAACTGTTATGTTTAATACACAGCTATAAAGATTTTCGACCAATGAGAGTTTATTGCAGATGGAGCTACCCCTTATGTTTAATACACAGCGATGTGGATTTTTGACCAATGAGAGTTCACTGTGGGTGGAGCTACCCGTTATGTATAATACACAGCTGTGTGAATTTTCGACCAATAAGAGTTCACTGTGGGTGGAGCTACCATTATGTTGAATAAACAGCTGTGTGGCTTTTCAACCAATAAGAATTTTCTGTGGGCGGAGTTACCCATTATGTCTAATACACAGCTATGTGGATTTTCAACCAATAAGAATTTGCTGTGGGCGGAGCTACCATTATGTTTAAACCACAGCTATGTGGATTTTTGACCAGTGAGAGTTCACTGTGGGTGGAGCTAAGCTTATGTACATTACTCCACAAAAATCACAGACAATCAGAACATATTTAATGTTCAACACAAAGCTATGTGAATTTACAACTAAAAAATTGCTGAGGGTGGAGCTACCTGTTATAACCATTTTGCAACAAAAGCACAGTAACACAGACAATCAGAACATATTTAATACTTATTACATAGCTATGTGGATTTTCGACCAATTAGAGTTCACTGTAGATGGAGCTTCCTATGTGACATAATGGGTTCAACGTGATGGAAAAAGAAGCCCGGTTACGAACAAAATGTATTTTTACACATACATTTTCTGCATTTACTGACAAAATGTATGACTTGAGTTGATCTTCTCTTAGATGCAATATATGTGCGGTTTCCAGTTGGTGCTCTTTGGAAAGTGGTTGTTGTTCTCCTGGTTGTCCCATTTACTGGCATTGAAAGAGACAGGATTTACGCTCACCCTGTATATTAAATCCAGATTCTTGAGACCTGATCTGAGCTGTGTTAGACTACTGTGTGCTGCTGTAAAATAAAGAGGTGCCACAGGCCTGTAAAAACAGCAGGAAAGAAGCAGGGGAAGGTTGAGTGTGTGACAGAGAGAGAAAGAGAGAGAGAGAGAGAGCGAGAGAGAGAGAGAGAGAGAGAGAGAGAGAGAGAGAGAGAGAGAGAACTTCTGTGTTGGGCTACTAATGAAGCACTGTCATCATTAGAGAATCAGGAGGAGGTCTATAGACGGACAGGAACGGGGGGTTGGGGGTTTTGGAGACAGCTAGGCATGAGAGGGAGGGGAAAGGGGTAAAAGAAAGTTGTTCAGAGTGGATTATTTTTATATGTTCAGGGGAGTGGTGTGTGGTGGACTTCTGAAGTGAGGAGCCCACTCTCTGCGTTTGGTTTCAGGCCAATGTAAATTCATGTTCCATTTGATGTTGTACGTTTCCGGGATAAAGACACATTTAGTTAAATTTAACTTACAAGAAGCAACCGATACTATAACAACATTTTAGAATGTTTACATTAACAGTATTTTTTAAAACCTAGAACTTAAGTCTCATTTAAAAAACAAAAAGCTAATTTTTTTAGGATTATTTGATAAGCAGAAAGTTCAAAAGAACAGCATTTATTTTAAATGAAAATCTTTCGTAACATTATAAAAAAGTCTTTTCTGTCACTTCATATATATTAAATCTAACTGACCCCAAACTTTCGAATGGTATTGTATCAGTTTCCACACACACACACACACACAAAAAAAATATATATATATATATATATATATATATATATAATATTAGAATGATTTCTGAAGGATCATGTGACACTGAAGACGCTCAAAATTGTAATGATGCTCAAAATTCAGCTTTGATCACAGCAATAAATTACATTTTAACATATATACACATAGAAAACAACTATTTTAAATTGTAATAATATTTCACAACATTACTGTTTTTACTGTATTGCAGTTGAAGAATAAGGACATTATAGGGGCCGAGTCTAAACAGAAAGAAAAAAAGAAAGCGAGAGAGGGAGGTTGAGAGTCTGTTCATGAGCCAGATGCCTGTGGTGTTGTCACTGAGCGAGCATTAAGTCACACACATACAGTATATCGTTTTACACACACACACACACACACACACACACACACACACACTTACAAAGCCCCAAAGCAAAGAAGTTTTACCATGTGCAGCTATCACGTATCCCTTCATAACAGCGATCTGAAGAGGCATGTTATGACTGCTGTCTCAGGCTCTGCACACCTACTGGCATTTCCTGTGAGCGCTCAAACAACCAAAGACACTCTCCAGCTATTAGCCACATTGAGAGCTTTCCTTCTTCATCTTTTAGTATCTGCACTGGTTCTTCTCAACATGATGTCTGCATATGATGGGAACCATGTGCTCTGGCAAGCACAATGATGAACGCATCCTATCAGTTAGATCAGCTTAGCGTATCAGTATCAATCAACACCTTCGTGGTTGATTTGAATGAAAGTTGTTGCACGACTTTAAGTTTGGGAAACACGACCACAAACTGGAACAACATGCTGGTGAGTCTGATTGGTGTCAAAACGTGAATTCCTTTTATTTTGTACTCACAGTTAATCTATTCTTTATTTCTTTCTGACCTTTAAATCAACCAGAGACAGGCATCTGATCCTGATCATATACAAATTAACCAATTACCCCTCTGACCCTCTCAAGGGCTCTCATGGGATCCCGTTGCAGTCAGCGTGACATGTTACACACTCTCCACCAGCCCAGAAAGGCCCTCTGTGCAAACAGATGTTTTTAGAATAGTGAGTGTGCTTAAAGAAAGAAAGCAGTAAGTCTATAGCCTTCTGACAGTACTTTACAGAGTGTGTTAGACATTACTGCATGTCATTGCAGAGACTGAAACTACAGTACGCATATGCATAAAAACAACAAAACCTTTAGTTATAGACAAGAAATTAGGAGGGATGTTCATGCATCAACTCAATTTATTAATAACTTTCTGCATCCTCTTTATGCTCCTCTGTTTGAGAGCTTTTTATCAATAGGTATATTTTAAAGAAGAAGCAATGATTGGGAGACTGGTTACGTTTGAGGATTACCGCTCATGCTGTTACTCATTCTGTTACCGAAGTCAAACATGTGACTGAGCAGAAACAAAACTGTAAAGACTGCAGAGAATGGCGTGATCAGGAAGAAATCATGGATTAATGATTAACTTCTGAAATAAGAGCATCCGATCTTACAGTAGAGGAAGTCATTGATATTTGAAGAGCAGCTGAAGCAGCCAAAACACAGGTGCAGGCCGTCTGAGATCAAGACAAAGATGTGCATGCCATGCAAAAGAGAGCCAGACATACAAAGCAAAACAAGAAACCTGGAGAGAGAGAAAAAAAACAGCCAGTCCACAAAAATAGAATGTGATGCAGATGCAGAAAATGAAGAAGATCTCATTGGCCACTCTAGTGTCCAGCATATAGTGCATGTGGACAACATGAATAAAGACAATAAAGAATCTGATAGCTGATCAGCAGTTTTTGAACACTGATCACATCTGCTAATCATTTGAACAAAGGTGAATCACCTACATTGACACTGAATGTATCTGTGCATCTCATAGATGTGAAGTGGAATAAGAAGGCATGCATGTTACAGCCTCTACTGCACAACAGCACAATAAGGTCTTATAGGATCTTACGCAGAGTGAGTAAAGTCAGGTTAAAAGGTCATGAGAGTCATACTCAACCAACACCTGCAATCAAATAGCATAGGAGACTCACCTACTGCAGCTATAACAAGATATGCAACTAAGACCGAGCCGTTTGGCAGTATATGGGACAGTAGAAACATGTCATACTATTTATACAGTGGTAGATATACAGTATGATTGCGCTTCTATTAGTGGACAGTATTTTAAAGAGCAGGAAGAGTTTCAAACAAGTTAAGATTCCATTCATATGGAAATAAATTGATGTGCAGTCCCAAGTTTGCACACTATGGGCCCTATCATACACCCGGAGCAATGTGGCGCAAGGTGTGGCGCAAGCGTTTTTGCTAGTTTCAGCCCAACGCAGTTCTCATTTTCCCGTCCTGCGCCCATTTGTGCACCCATGGGCGTGCTGGTCTAAAAAAGAGGTGTGTTCAGGCGCATTGTCGGCGCGTTGCCATTTTGAGCACACAAACATGCCAAATATTAAAAATTAAAGGATTACAGTGTAAAAGAATATTATTGTGTAGGCTACATAAATATAAAAATGTCACACATGTCATAATGGATAGTTATTGCATGTATCAGAATTAGTATTTGCTCGCGCACGAGCAGATCCGTTTGCTCTCTGGAGACGCGTTCAGTCTGTGCACCTTAAAATACCGCCGTTTAAATAGCGAATCCGCCATGGTGAATTCGCCCTTAAAGGGAATGGGAGATGAGACTCTGATTGGTTTATTGCACGTTATGCCCAAAAACACACCCATTACTCATTAAGAGAACAGGGACAACTCTTTTAGACCACTCGCCGACCGTTTTTTCCATCGTTAAACTAGCAAAAGTGGATTCAGAAACACCCTAAGTGCACCTGCGCCATGCGCTTTAGACCATGCGCTTAGATCGTTAAAATAGAGTCCCTAAGTGTTGCCTATTTTGCAATGTGGTACATCTAATCGGAATATAGAGTTGTTATATATATATATATATATATATATATATATATATAAAAAAGAAAAAAGTAATTTTTAGTTTTACTGTTGAGTTTTTATTTTTTTTAACTCTTACATAATGTAAAGCTTTTGTCTGCTGATGATAAACTGGACTTGTTTGATCAAAATACAGTAAAAAGAGTAATACTGTAAAGTAAAATAGTGTTAAATTATTATAATAAATAATGTTTTCTATTTAAATGTTTTAAAATATAGTTTATTCCTGTGATGCAGCGCTGAATTTTCAGCATCATTACTCCAGTCTTCAGTGTCACATGATCCTTCAGAAATCATTCTAATATACTGATTTGCTGCTCAAGAAACATTTCTCCTGATTATCAGTGCTGAAAACAGTTGTGCCGCTTCATAGTTTTGTGTAATCCATGATACATTATTATAATTATCATTATTATTATTATTATTAATTTGTAAGAATGTAAAAGCCTTTACTGCCACTTTTTGATTGATTTAATAAATCCTTGCTGAATAAAAGTAGTAATTTATTTAAAATAAAAAATATTCTGACACATAGTCTATAGCCTATTACTATCATGATATGAAATGATTTGCGATTTAGCGTAGGATTTTGGACCTACCATCCTCTTCTATGTGACTTAATGCTATCTTCTGTGGTCAGATCAGCTTTCATGGACTCTGGAGGCAGGTACTGTTCTAATCACAGGTGTCCATTAGGAAACTCATCAAGCATCAATAGCAAGAATTCAGTGACCATAGAAAAATTGTAACCTCTCCACCACCACCCTGTGCTCCTGCACAAAGGAGGACCAGAAAAAGGTTCCTTCTCCAAGGAAGATGAACCAAAGAATCATGTTTCAAACTCCTGGGTGGTGAAGGAAGAACATCCGCCAGCCAAAGTGAATGTGGACAGGAACTCGTCAACTCCAACTAGACAGCTGACATTATGGAATTTGGAGAACGAAACCATGAGCATATTTCACTGTCAGTCTCTGGTTGCTCTAGGGTAACCAGAGTAAAATGTAATGCTGGTTTCTGTGGATAAAAGTGTTTGCTAAATGAAGAATAACCAGAATAACCAGGTTTGCTCCTAATGCTTGAGGCAATGATTTAGTAAAGAAATCAGGCCTCTGTTGTTTGACCCAGGTAGTGCAGATACATGTTGCTTAAGAGGCTTTAGCTAATGGAGTGTCAAGATTCTATACTCGCCTATAAATAAGACAATAATTGTCCAAAAAGGAGAAGGTCCCGTTAAAGAGCGCTTCTTCACTTTAAACACAAAACTATGTGTCTTGCTTTTATAAACAAGCATTTGATATCAAGAATTAATTCAATTGGGCCAAACTTTCATTTGAATAATTTTCATTTCACGGTCTTTGCAGCATGTTGACTTTAAAGGGAAGGCCACTTTACATTAGCAGGGTTCAGGTTTTGGATAATGGAATTGCAGGCCCGTATCTACATTGTACACTCGGTACATTATGTGTGTTTAAGGTTTCTCCACAGCTTCAACCGCACACTCATGTAGAGAGCAGGGCCACTGAGACGCCGGCAGCTGTTACTTGTTATCACACTGGAATTCATTGTCAAATCACACACACACGCTCTCTCGCACACGTCTCTCTTTCTCTTTTTAATGCACCTCTTCACCCCTCCAGTCCATAATGTCTCCACAAGATATTTTGGTGTGGGTTTTCTGAGATATCTTTCCATGAACTGTGGAAAGACACTTTCTTATATATGTGCACATGTAGCATTATGGAAACACAGAGACACTAGGAGTCAGAATGGAGAGCGATGTGTGTGGTAAATGGGTAGAGTTTTGGTGGTTTCATAATTAGACAGAAACTATAACTATCATGCCTCAGCTAATGCTTGTAAAGGTGTATCCAAAATGGAACCAGGTTCCCTAGATGCAGGTTTGTGCAATTTTATTTAATAATATTAAGGTTATACACAATTTGTGCATAAATAAGGTGGTTGCTAAACACATGATTTATTGCTTTCTGACACTGCACTTTCTTAGTCTGTTTTATTTAATCACATATCAATTTTGGGGAAGATGCTTTGAATAATTTGAAGTACAGTCAAGCTAATGTTTTGAAAGTAGCTACAAGCAAACAGTAGCTAAATTCCTGTAAGTTACTAAAGAAAGACAATCTTTAAAAAAAAAGAACAAGTATCTAATTCATCTTGAATTCCAACTGAAATTTAGGATTCATATTCAAATCTAAATTGAATTAGTTTGAAATGCTCTTCATACATGTATCAAACAGAGTGTGTCTGAAATCACATACTCTCTTGAGTAGGTACCCTTTTGAATAAGTAATTACTTCACGACCACAAAAATAGTATGGTTTTACAGAGTGTGAATGTAATCTGGATTCGCCATGTTGTCATTGTCATGTGACTTACTAACTTCAGTTGCAATGCGTCCTTGCCATTCATAAATCCTCTCCCATGGCCTCATGGGATAGTAAAGTGTCCATCGTAAGCACTCTTCAGAATCTCACTGGAAGTAGTAAGTCATCTGGATACTTTTTGCCTTGTCACTTATGAGTACTGTGAATTCGGACATACTTCTTTTCTCACATACTGTTTTTCACCTTCTACATATAATAGAAGTGTGCAGTTTCGGATGCAGCCTCTCAGTTGATTTCAATAGTTAGGTATTAACATATTGCTAAGCTAATAATGCAGTATTCTAAATCACATACCTCTTACAAAAATTAACCATGGTTTTACTACACATAAAACCAATAAACCATGGTTAACACAAATAAATGAAATCTTGGCATACTACATCTTTCATGGTGCCACTGTCATGTGGCTTACTGTACACTGTCAGTTGTGTTGCTTACTGCATTTACAATTCCTCTCCTGTGGTCTCATAGGATAGTAAAGTGTCCAACAAATGTACAGAATCTCACCAGGAGGTCATTTGGGTGCTTTCCACCTACTGCTTTACGAATACTGAGAATCATTTCACATACTGTTTATTTGCCTACTATATGGGCCATTCTACAGAACTGGTTCAAAGTCAGAGTTGGAAATATCTTGGAAAAAAAATAAAAATAATAATTTTGCATTTTCCCACAAATTTTGTATGCAAATTGTATAATATCCAAGGTACACATTTCTACTAATTGTGCAGTTAATTATCATATTGTATGTTCAGAAAGAATATTTTCCTCTCCTCAAATTTGTCACTACCGAAACACAATAATATATAATTTAATTTATTGACCTATTAAGGTTTAATAGGCCTTGTAAATATGCTTTTTTTTTGCTATTTTATTAAAAAAAAACGTTTTCAGAGGCAAATCAATAATAATTACAATTTTAACAATATATCAATTGTGATTCATGAGATTTGTTTTATTTTGAATCCAGTCTTTCAATTTTCAATTTTCTTTTTTTTTTTTTTTTCATGCTGATTTCAAAGTCATGGATTCATTAGTTTGAATATACATTAAACCAATCAACATCATAGCATCTTAGTTGATAATTCAATATACTTTATTTTTGACAAGACATGTTTCAGTCATGACAGCACTTTTTTCGGTAGTGACCACATCACATTACAGAATTTTAACTCACATACTAAAACACTATTAAAACATACTAAAATACTAAAACATTTGTGTAACTGTACTAAAATTGAGCTTATTTCCCCCAAATAAAGTATTATGTGTTGCCTTTTGTCACTACCGAAACAATGATGACATGTTTAGGTACATGTAGTGACAATTTTAGATACTTTTGAGCCCAGCTCAAAGATGCTAATCAGCACATGGTCAGCTAGCACAGTTCTGAACAGTGGTAAAAGAAAAAGTGTGCTTAATTGCAGAAAAACACACACTGTTTCAGTATTGACATGAAAATGCGGGACACATTTTTTTTTTAAGTTTCATGATTTACAAAGAAAATATAAAATAAATAAAAATAAATGAATAAAAAAAAAATCCCAAAAATATATATTTTTTAAAACAACAATTGAATATATTTCAATATCATTTTCATAAGTTGAAATTTATGTGTTAGGATTCAGGACAGCCACCTCCCAATTGAAAGTACCCAATAAATTATGATTGTATATATATTAAGCTTACTGATATTTTAAATACTATTGTGGGTTTCAATAGATAAAAGAAGTATCTTAGTAAAAATCTAAGATTTGAACACTTAAATGCTTTTTAAATGTGTTTTTTGGATGTGGGACAGCAGTTTGGACCAGTTCTGTAGAATGGCCCATCTAGGGAAGTATGCATATTTGGATACAAGAAATACTGTCTTACATAGATTAAATTTCAATTAGGCCATACGTTATAAACACTTTTAGTTTTATCAACATTTCTTGTTTTATCCACTGTCTGATATATTTCTTTGCTGAACTCATCAAATGCATTCTGTGATTGCTTTCTCCACAACATGCGATGCTGCCCTAAAATTTGGCAAAAAGAAATAATCTTATCTTATTATCATGCTTACCTTTTGGAACAGCTTTCATGCCGGGAGCATACCAATAATGCCATAAAATACTGCCTACACAGGCAGCTCACTAGGGTTTGGAAAAGATCCAGTGTGTACCACAAATGTCCCAGCGGGGCATCATAGGGCAACATTTAACATGCAATGGCATAATCAGCTCGTCATCTTAAAGTCACTTTGATTCCCAATATTACAAATTCTGTTTTTTGGGGGGACAAAAATGGCTGTTGTCTTCAAGCTTCTGACCCACTGGGGTGAGATGCGATTGGAGGGAGATGTAGTGGGATAGGTAGGTGGGGTGAGGGTTGGGATAGAAGGAGCCTGTCAGTGGGGTTCCTGGAGGTCTCGTCTAGACTGCATAATGAAGGCGGTTTGAGGCTGATCCAGCCTGCAGAGCTGCTTTCCTGAAGAATTCCTCTACCTCAGTCAGGAAAGGAGCCGACGCCACACACGAGTACTTTGAGGTAAACCAAAATCTTTTCACTCAGTCACTTAAGATTTATTCTTTCATTTTCAATGCGTCATAAAGAAATAAGCCCCCGTGTACAGTATTAGTTTGTATGTGGATGATCATTGTAGAATGTTAGTCAGAGTAAATTACCCTTACACGGTGGATCATTCCTTGAGTATTCAGAGTACTCGCATGCATGCCATCTGTTAGCAATTCCTGCCAGCCAGAGGTTCGACTGGGGTAAACCACCACAGTAAAAATGTACAACAGTACAGGCCCACCTGCGACAGATACACACAGTTCCTCTTTGGTTGCGAGCCAATCGGAGGCCTGCTCTGTTACCAGATTTCCATTTTCTCCATGTGGTGGTCCATATTTAATTTAAACTTCAGTTCTTTACAAGCTTAGGAATGACAAACAGAACACATAAACATGGCCATATGTCCTGACAACCTCTCAGAAACACATGCATCCATCTCACTTAAAACTTTACGTCCTTGAATAATAATGTTACATTAGAAAATGTTGTAACTGTTCATTGAGAATAGTTGCAGCCCTAGGGAGTAACTAACTCAAATCAGCAACAATATTAACTGAATTTTTCAGTATCATGATGGTAGCACAGGTGTTTTTCATTTAAAAACTAGTATTTTAAAAGAGGAGCAGTGACAAAATGCTGCATTGCTGTTTTTTATATCACATCAGATTGCACATGAAGCATTTCAATTAATTAGTGCAATTTCATTTGGACGTGCATGAAATTGGTACAAAGAAGAATTTCCATTACCATTTTTGTGTCTTAATGTCACTAAATATTTAAAAATATTCTGCCATTCGTCACTGTTGTGACCCAGTTTTTTAACTGAGGGTGTCTTCTAGTGTTATTAGTTGAATTTAATGTAAACTAATGTGAAATCAATTTACCTGTTCAAGAAAAAAAAAAAAGCAGTATATTTAAAACAATACTGCCCTCTCAAATAGGTTTCATGTAGTAATTTAAATTTAGTGTCATAAACTACACTGCAATATATATATATATATATATATATATATATATATATATATATATGTTAGT
>JAFVLL020035498.1:0-87500 GCA_021397915.2 Tor tambroides | reverse complement strand
CAAGGCCAACATGCTATGTGGATTATTAGAAATGTTTTAATACATACACTGCTGTAAATATGTGAGTAGCAAAAGTCAACATGCGTAAAATATGATTAAATGTGTAAAACAATGTCTTAAATTGTTTGAAATTTTGATGTATTATGAATGCATTTATATATTAATAGATGATGGGTGCATAAGAATTGAAAACATTAAAGTATAACTATTTAATTTAATCTTATATTTCACTTATTTACAACAATATGCCATTAAGATCAATTGGACCCTCAGTAACCATGACTCATAAGATTAGTAAAACTTCAATGAGAATTAAAACTTGATTGCACGTGACTTGAAAAACAACAACTACATGATCTTTAACCATGGCAACTTAAAATGTTTTTAAAACAATACTGATATAATGTGCTATTTAAATGTTATAAATAAACGCATTAATTGGCTACAGATGACCAAAAATCGCAGTTCTGTCTGTCTCACTCTATGTATTACAATTTTTTGCCATGAACTTTTGATGTCTATACGAATCACATGACGATCATAAATTTCTGCCTAGCAATGTCTTGGCAACCACTGAGTATGGCAACGGCTTCGTAATACAAATATACAAAGCACAGAGAGCCAACTTCAAATCTTTCTTAAAACTGCCCAAGTATTCAAACAACTTAAGATCTAGGCCTAATTACAAAACAGACAATCCTTTTCTACTAATGTCACTTGTGCTGTGCAGGCTTACAAATAATGTTAAGCAATAGCCAAAGCTATCTACAGTAAGCATCATTTTACACATATTCAGGTCTGGAGCCATTCTAGTGTAGAACACCCACATTTCACAATCCAATTAAAACCTTGATGGATGCTAATATGCCAATAAAGCACTTTGAAAATTGAAACTGAAAACTAAATGAATAAGACAGACAGAGAGAAAGGAGGTCGTTCAGACTTCAGTACAATAGCTAAAAATATCTGTGCTCTATTACTCTGTCTGTGCTTCAGTGTTAGGCAGACCACCGCAGACATGATGACTAGTGGAGACCGACCTCTAACTCCAGGTGAAATTAGTCACGGGAGATGTCAGGCTAAAGCTAATGAGGAAAAGTTAAATAGTAGCTGGTGCTTCAGATCAATATTTAATAAGCTGTGACTCATGACTGTCTGGTTTTCTAGCAGTATCACAGACCAGGGGTCACCAGCAGGGGCTGAAAAACAGCTAAATCAACCCAATTTATTTTGACAAATACACCCACAGAGAAAGAGGTACTGTCCCAGGAATACTCACAGGCTTAAAATAAGTTTTCATTTAATTTTCACAACAAAGGCATTTAAAAGAGTAATACATCCTTACATTTCTGTCATTATATTTAAGGGATAATGTACAGTTATTGCAAACAAACCCTTTCAGCTTCAGCATAACTCAACGCAAAGTGGAGGGAAGGTATTTTTTTGCATGGCTAAATGAATAAATAAGTGGAGGAAACAGTGATTTGAAATTATTTTTATTATGGTAAAAGAAAGAGATCACAGTGCAGCAACAAAAAAATTTCTCCTTACCTTCATCATGAGGACAATGGTGTTAAGGGCGATCATCGTCAGTATGGTGTATTCAAATACAGGAGACACCACAAAGTGCCACAGCCGGTATTGTAAGGTCTGTCTGTTCTGGGGCATGTAGCGAGTCAAAGGTTTGGCACTGATGGCAAAGTCGATACAAGCCCTCTAAGAGAGAAATATACAGTAAGAATGTGCAATTAACCTTGCAAAAGATTACATAAGATCGCTTGCACTTTTTTGCACGATTCAGGTCGCAATGTCTGACAAAAAGGAAATATGACATTACTGATGGTTAAAGGGATAGTCTACCCAAAAAATGGTTTCAGGTTCACACAGCAGTGAACACACACCCGGAGCAGTGGGCAGCCATTTATGCTGCGCCGCCCGGGGAGCAGTTGGGGGTTTGGTGCCTTGCTCAAGGGTCTCACCTCAGTCGTGGTATTGAAGGTGGAAGAGAGCGCTGTACATTCACTCCCCCCACCGACATTTCCTGCCGGAGTAAATCAATGCTATTGGTCACCCTTTATGTCTGTCGTGTTACGTCTTTTTTTTTTTTTTTTACAAATATTTAGCCAATGAAAGGTAGAACTTGTGACTAAATCTTGTTGGATCTGCTCAAACTGTTAATAAAACCTCATAACTTCACCCCCTCTATCTTGACTGAATGAACTGAAGTTCCACAGCAGCTGAACAAAGTCTTGCAAGGGTAAATAAAGATCTAGTTGTCTGAATAAGTACAGCGATACAAATGTATTTTACAACAGGAAAAACTGAGCGCCCATATAGCCACAACAAACCTGTTGATGAAAACGTAATGTGATGCCGGCATTTTAATGATGGACAAAATGCACATTTGCACACATTTGCTGGTCAAAAACCCCGTAACTGCATTTGAGTTTGACATAATGCGACTGAGTGATCCTCGTCACCAAGGTAAAATATATTTCTAAGAAATTTCTTCTTTGAATCATGATTGCTGATACACTTAATTTATTAACATTTAATCATATTATATGGTCGCATGGTTAATTCATGTTTACGCTGTTAATATGCACGTATTCACTATTTTTTTTGAATCTAGTATTCTATACTCTCCGCTCTTCTTCACAAATGGCAAGTAAATGACTTTTTTTTTTTTGAGTGGATTATCCCTTAAAGGGCATGAATACATATATTATATATATATTTTGCACCAGTAGATTTATCTCTGAGTTCGCTATGAATGAAGATACACATGCCAATATCAGCGACATTAACTTTGGGTTGATAATGTATACATGCACAAATATTTGGATGTCAGAATAATGTCTTGAATCTGGAGCACTTTTCACTCAAAAGGTCCTTTGAGACTGCTGAAGTGAAGAAAATGAATGCTTCTATGAAAAGCACTCATGTCATGTGCACAAGAGCCAGCGCTCTGATAAACATTCAACAGCATATCACATAAGAACATCAAGATTTTTCTTTATGTTGCCTCAAGTGTGTGCAATTGCTTCTATGCACATTACTACACACAGGTACTCGGCTGGATATGCAACACAAACATAAAAACGGGACCATTCACCTCATTTTTCTCCAGACTGCACTCCTCCATCATTTTGTCACCCTGCTCTTGGAAGGTGATGATGATGAGGGCCACAAATATGTTGACGAAGAAGAAGGGGAACACCACAAAATAAATGACGTAAAAGATGGACATCTCCATTCTGTTTCCCTGACTGGGACCCCGGTCCTCCTCGGTCACATCCACAGAGTGCTGCAAAACTCTACAATGAGAAAGAGTATAATTACAATCTAAACTATATACATTTGTCTATGCTATATAATATTTGGACACTTTGTGGCCGCCAAACATTAGTGGAACAAGTGAATAGTTAATGTAATGAACCACATCTGTGGTTACTCTGCTAAGACACCTGTCCGAACTTGAGGAGAGATTTAGAGTAGTTGGTTTAATTAAAATCATTGCAAAATGGCTCAGAAAAGTGAAGCTAGTGCTCTAGCAACATTAGTTCAAATATGCCACTTGATTTGCAAGCAATGTTTTTTGCAGTGTAAGTTACCTCTAGAATAGTGGCTCTCAACCGGGAGGCCGCAGCCTACTATGGGGCATCACTGATTCTCCAGAGGGGCCACGAGAATGAAATATATTCATATTATTCATTAACTTTACAATTATGTTAAATAAACAAATAACAAAACACCATCTATTTTCCTATGTATTCTGCGATTGTTTCGGAGCAGCCCAAGCCATTTCTTTCCGTGCTGTGAAATACAGACTGAACGGTGGCTCAAAACACCTAACCACTGCAGGATCATATGATACGCAAATTACAGCTCTTGGTTGGATAAAACAAACCAGCGTCGTGCTAGTAAAGTTTTGATTGATGATGACTGTAATTGAAGTACAGTGGCATACAGGAGTCGTACATTAGGCGCATGTGAATCTGTTATTATTGATGCACAAACAAACCAGATTTAGCAGAGTAAGTACATTTAATTTGTAAAGAATGTCTGCAGTGACATTTTTTCAAGCCTTGGAGTAAAAAAGGTTGAGAACCACTGCACTAGAAAGTGAAAATGTGAGTTTCTGAATATGCAGATATCAGAACACAGCTTCTACAAAGGTGTTAAGTACAATGCTAATCTTCTTAAGGTGTTAATAAGTTTTTCAAAATTATACAATGTGAAAACATGTATACTAAAGTTGGCTCTTACTGCGGCCACCCTTCCCCAGTGGATACAGTGAAGAGAGTCAACAGAGCCCAGATGATGTTATCATAATGAAAATCACGTCTCTTCCACTCTCGTTTCTCCTTTTTCTTGTCTTTGTCATAGTCAATGTAGTAACCTCTATAAAGCATAAAGAAAAAAACACTTTCCACATCATTTGCAGGGAAGATATTGTGCTCCTAAAATGTCATTCATCTATTCATAGCAGCTTTGACATTTTCTAAAGTCTTCTGAGCTTTGAATAATGTCTGAGCAGCTTTAAAATTAATTTTAGAATTATATTTAGAATTTATATTGCAGATGTAATGGGCACCCACTTGCACTCATCTTCTGTGTCCTTGGAACTGTCGGTACAGTAGTAAAATTTCCCTTTGAAAAGCTGCACTGCAATGACTGCAAATATGAACATAAAGAGCTTGTAGACGATGAGGATGTTGAAGACATTTTTTAGTGATGTGACCACACAGTCAAACACGGCCTGCAAATCAAAAAGGGAGAAAGAACAATTAGAGATAATGACAATTTTATTATTTCTTTTAACTTTTAATAACTTTTTACTGTTATTTCAGTTTTCATTTGGGTAATTTTAGTACTTAAACTTGTATTATTTCAGTTAGAATGCCAAGGTAACATTTCTAATTTTCTTTTCTTTTTTCTTTCTTTTTTTTTTTGCATTTACATTTTTATTGTAATATTCATATTTTATTTTATTTCAGCATTATAACTGAAATTATGCATACATAAAAATATGGACTGACTGAATCTGTGCATGTAAAAAGGACTTATTTGACCATTCTTTGGTGACATTATAAATATTTAGTTGACTGTTGTGCTAAAGTGTTCTTGTAAAGCAGTTAAAAAAGCAATCTTTTCCCAACTGAGAAATTTGCAACCCTTAAGTCTCTAATGAAATTTGATCTACTTTAGAAAAGCAGTTGTCCTTCTGTTTCTTAAATCTGTCTCTCACACTTTATCACTTTGCCTCTTTTTTCCACACATTGCTGGCTCTTTTTCCACCTCTTACACCATGTCTCTCTCATTCTTACATACACAAACACACACACATACACACTGAGAGCTCTGTCAGACTGGAGAGAGTTCCCATGTGTGAGGACTGGGAACTGAAAATACTTATGCAGTCTTTTCACACATGGCAAGAGAGTTTCATCACTTTCCCTCTTATTTGATCTCGTTCTGCTGCTTTGCTGACCACATCTGTCAAATAATCAACCTCAAGTGATTCAAAATGAGCAACGCAGATCAGGGCCGTGCAGAGACCTTTGGAGGGGCAGGTGCTCAAAGTATAAAAGGGGCACATGGAACATGGCTTTTAATAGGGCTGTGCTCCTTGCTGATATGTGTATCGAAATGGATGCTTCTGTATTGATACAGCAGCAAATGCCATGATGCAGGTTTGAAAAAGAAACAGAACAGAAAAGACCATTTTAAGTTTAAATGTTAAAGACATTTTTTGCACCTCTTAATTACTCTGGAATGATATTATTATTATTATTATTATTGTTGTTGTTGTTGTTGTTGTTGAGTTTACAGGGTATGGTGGTTTTGCTGTTGTAAACACTATTGTTGTTGTTGTTGTAGAAAAAAATATTCCTGTCTTATTTAAAATAGAATTCTATTCTAATCCTGTTCTGAATTTATTCATTTTTTGAATGATAATGATTATAAAAACTGATTGATAAGTATAATTCGGAGGACGAGAAAATAAGTATAAGCCTGTTTTACTGTTGTGATAATTATTTTTAAGGCACTCTATGTTTTAAATAAATACTGTAATAATAATAGGTCAAAGTATTAATAGTTTTTAGTCAGATAACATAAAAAAGACAAGACACCTCGACGCGCTTTAAACTTTTCCCAATTAAACAGCAAGAACGAAAGAGAACAAGCACCTTTGTTTTTATTGCTGTGTGTAGAACTACGTTAGCTGCATTTTTAATATTTAATATTAATTTTAATAAAATGTAAATTTGTCCCCCGCACTTTATTCGAGCTCGAGCAGGTGTTTTCACATAGAGGTTTTTAGATTTAAATCTAGATTTAAATTAAAAGAGACATGACCTGACGTTTTATTCGTATCCAAAACGAGGAGATATGAATATCAGGAGAGCTGAACACTCTCGTGCAGTGCATGTTTCATTCATACTCGAAGCCAGAGGGCGCTCTCATGCAGAAACTTTTGACGTATGGACAAACTCACACGGCTATCGCTGTAGCTGAGCTGAATAAAAGCAGAAACGATTTTATTGATGAAACGTGAAGACAATAAACACACGATTGCGAAAATATATGGTTTATGTGTGTTTTTCAAGTTATCTTCAGGTAATAAATAAAGAAACTATATGAAAAATGCAGTACTGATTGACATATCATTTAGTATATAAACTATAAAATCTATTTCCTGAATTATTCTGTGATAAAAATGGGAAAAGGGTGTTCGTAGTAGCCTTTATAAACGAACTCCACTTACCGGCAGCCGCGGACGTTACTGAAGGCATCCTAAAGGCGTGTCTGAACGTGAGGGATCGTCCCGGATGAGATCGTCAGGTGAAAGGTCATCATGTGGATAATTTAATTTACGGCTAAACTATTATTAACTAATTTTACTAATAGTTAGATTGGGCAGGCCTTCACAAAAGGGCGTTTAATTACAAAAAAAAATTGCTTTGACAAAAGGGCACTTTGGGCATCAAGGGGAAAAGGGGCAGGTGCTCAAGCACCCACCGCCCCCCCCCTCTGCACGTGCCTGACGCAGATACACACACACTGTTCAACTAATCAAGTATTCAACTAATTGCCTAATCCAATAATGTCTTGCAATTCAACAAAGATTTGTACCTACACAAACACAAACATTTTTAAAAAATCTTTATTTTTGAAAGAACCCTCTTATGCTCACCAAAGCTGAATTTATTAGATCAAAACCACAGTAAAAACACATGATCCTTCAGAAATCATGCTAATGTGCTCATTTGTTGCTAAATAAATATCTCTTATTATTATCAATGTTAAAAACAATTGTGCTGCAAATACTTTTGTGGAAACCATGGTCTTTTTTAGGATCCTTTGATGAATAGAAAGTTAAAAAACAGCATTTATTTAAAATAGAAATCTTATGTAACACTTTACTGTCACGTTTTATCAATTTAATGCATTCATAAAGAATAAAAGTGTTAATTTCTTTTAAAACAAACTAACAAACCTTTTGACCCCTGACTTTTGAATGGTTGTGTATTCCTTTCATGTTCACATACCTTGAGTTTGGGAAGTCTTTTAATAGTCTTAAGAGGCCTCAATACTCTGAGAACACGCAGTGATTTGATGGTTTTAATGTCTCTTCCTGTGTTGCTCCTGTATAGCATGAAAACATACATAACTAAACAATCAAAAACTGTCCTAATTCTCATGTACAAATACAAACACACACACACACACACACACACACTATTATATGGCACAAAATCACAAGAGAATGTGTTTACCCCATCACATTCCTGCCAGATGCCGTGAGCCACAATCCACAAGAAGACCAACAGAGAAAAAAATGAGAAACAGACAGGCATTCTGAACCAGAGAGCTTCTCAATGAACAAAGAAATGCTTTATACTTACAACACAGAAAAGAGAGCATCAACTAACATCAATATGTGTCAAGAATTTGAAATGTCTGAATGTTTTTCCTCACATAACTCATGTAGTTGTCACACGGCATTAATGGAATTTGAAGACGAATAACAAAACATTTGAGAAATGCAGCTAAAAAGATTCATCAGTATGTTTCAGATTTACCAACAGAATGCTAATTTACACTTGTAATATCTCATGTTTGGATTCATTTGACTCACGTGAGAGCAAAGGCCACCAGAGCTCCCACCACAACTATGAAGTCCAGAATGTTCCACAGGTCACGGAAATAGGAGCCATCGTGTAAGATCAAACCCTGCTCAATCATCTGAGAAAGATATGATAACAACATACATAGTATATTTATGTAATACATTACATATATACATACTGAGGAACATACAGAACAAGAAAACCAGAACAATCCATGAACTTACCTTAATTATCATTTCAAATGTGAAGACACCAGTGAATACATAATCAAAATAGCGCAGCACCTATTACACAAAGACAGTAATCCAAAAAGGATTACAAAGTCAGCATTAGCAAACACGCAAATACATGAGACTTATGAGACATTGTTTGCCACTGACGGCTAAATTTGAACAAGCCAGAATGTTGCTATTTTCATGATGGATCAACTGGCAACGTCACAGCACTGACAATGCCCTCACTTTATAGATTTAAATACAAGTTTGTGCATTTCTGAACGAGAAAGAGGCGACTTCTTCAGCTTCTCTTTTTCAGCTTTTAAGTTTTCAACATTGAGAACATAGCTTATGTAATTCGTTTACATACACACAAGATCTCATCAACTATTACTGGAAGAGTCTTAGCATGTAATTATCTGTGGTTTTATACAGCTGGTGCGCTCTCACTAGGGAAATTTAAAACCGGCAACAAAAATCTAATTTCTATTACCTCGCAAACAATGCCAAACACTCCATGACCAAAAGGGAACAATATCATCAGGACCAAAGAAACTCAAACATCTATCTACTGTGCATTTATTTATGTAGTCAAAAATGAAAGATTTTATTTGGAAATAAATTCCCTTTTTTATTTGTTCAAAGTAACAGACAGATGTTGCATTTGTAATGACACTGGGTAGTTGTAACATTTCTATTTTTGATCAACATGTTTAGATTAAATTTCTCATGCATGCATTATGAAAAGTGTTAGGTCAGCATTTTTTTTTAAGATGACAAAAGAATTTTTAAAAGCACAATATTCCATTTAGTATCTCATTTAATATGAGGTCATGAAACTTTCATGCATTGTAAAAGCATAAAGAAATTACAGTTTACAGTAGTTTTAAATATAGCCTGTCATACTGCAGAACATGAAAATTATACAAAAATATTTATGTCATCTACTGATGGGTAATGTGCAAATTAAGTAAGTTAAAGATACTCAGCACTGCTTTTAAGTTTCCTTAGAAGCACTTAATAAAATACAAATGCAATTCTAATTTAAACCATCTGAGAACTGTAACACATTTACATATGGTTGTTGTATACAAAATTATTGAAAAATGGAGACATGCTGGTGGAGGGGAATTCTTACTTTGTTCCTGTCCGAATTAGTGTTGACAGGGTCTTCAGCAGCCAAGGCGATACTGCTGGCGGCGATCACAAGAAGGATTGACATCTCGAAATAACGAAGATTGACAATATAGTGGCAGGCCCTGCGGACCCTGTGAAAGAGATGTAAAATAGAAAGAGTAAGAGATGAAATGAGAAAATATTCATAAAATATAGAATATAGCTGTGGTTCTATAAACATTCAGCCTTACGGGTTGTTGGGTTTGAAGATGAACATGCTGACAGGAGGAGGGGCTTTTGGTGCATCTGGTGTTTCCTCTTCTTTCTCTGTCTTTGAGGCCTCCACGTCTTTACTATTACCTGTAAAATCCAGGTATATATTAGAAATTGTGAACTTTTACATGATGGATTTTTATGGTTATTTCGTCTTAGTATAACTCAGTAAAAGAAGACAACTAGGAGTTTGTTGTACAAAAATTTGATAAAATAGATATTACAGATATATATATATATATAAAATACGATTATTAAAACAATATTATATAATATAAAATATTAAAGACATTATAGATAATTTATAATAAAAATATAATAGCTCAAATTTATTTTTAGTGTTATTTTTATTTTTAGTGTTGTTTTTATTTTTATATTGAGTCAACTCAGGATGACTCATTAAATGAAGACAACTGGGAGCTTGTTGCACAATATTACTAATATAGCTATTGCATACGATAAATATCATGTAGATATACTTCTATAATATTATTATAACATTGTATTACATTAAGTATTACAGATCTTCTGTTGAATATATTGGAATATATAAAAGAGAAATTATTCATTTGATAAAAATCTTTCAAAAAATATGAGACTGTCCTTTTTGAGCATTAGAAATACACTGGAGTCAAAGTCACAAGTGAAATCTAAGGATGAACTCATTTATAAAGTTTTATGAAACAGTTTTGTGGTGTAGGTGAAGTATTGTACTGATAAGAAGAAATTTGAATAAAATAACATAAGTTTACATTTGTGTACTTTCCCTGCTGAGAGGACCTGCATTGCTGGTCATGGTGTTGCTGCTACTAGGATTTAGCTGAACAGTTTAGCTAAACAGCCTCACCAAAAAGAGCATGTTAATGGGAATTGCTAATGAACAGCTTGGTTCTGCTGTCTTCCTCTAGCTAGACCAGCACCAATCCAGCACTAACCAACAACAATCAGTCTAACTGGTCTTATCAGTAGGGTTATCAGAGTTGCAGGGATGCTCAAACCCGTAATGGAGGTCAGCTCCATGGATGGCTGAGTGTCGGTGACCTCTATCACGATGCTGGTGTTGAGAGAGGACTTATCCTGATTCAAGCATCCGTGGTTGTTATTATCGGTCTCACCGGAACTCAAAGTTGCCTGTGGGGACTGCTGGAGTGTGCTGTCAGTGAGCTGCAGCATTGCAGGTTCGGAGTCCTGAGGTGGGTTTTTGCAGGGGGAATTGGCTGGTTTGGTTTCTGATGATTCAGAGTTGTCTGGTTTGTTCTGCCTGTGGAAGAGGAAAAGTTAATAGCAGAATTTCTCTCTCCAGTCTTCCAACAAAGAATACTGTGTATTTGGCCATAAAAAATAAACAAGTATATGTGAAATTAATGCAAACTGTCACCATGAAGTTATGTGAATAGAGCTGTTCAGTCAAGATGTCAATTTGTAGATCAACCTGAAAGGCCAATTTGCCAGTTTCCTCACAAAGTTCTAATGGGTTTTTGAAACAGCAGCTTTTGACGTATGAGTAAAATATGGTCTGTGGTTAAAGGAATAGTTCACCCAGAAATGAAAATTCTGTCATTAATTACTCACCCTGATGTCGATCCAAACCCTTAAGACCTTTATTCATCTTGGGAACACAAATTAAGATATTATTGATGAAATCTAAGAGCTTTCTGACCCTGCATAGACAGCAATGCATCTACCACGGTAAAGGCACAGAAACATAGTAAGGACATCGATAAAATAATTGCAAGCTCAGAAAGCTCTTGGATTTCATTAAAAATATCTTAATTTGTGTTCCGAAGATGAACGAAGATCTTACAGGTTTGGAACGACAGGAAGGTGAGTAATTAATGACAGAATTTTCATTTTTTGGGTGAACTATCCCTTTGACATGACGCTCATGTTTGTTTTACATTGCAAAGTTGAATTTTCAGCAGCCATTACTCCAGTCTTCAGTGCCACATGATCCTACAGAAATGATTCTAATATGCTGATTTGGTGCTCAAGAAACATTTCTTATTATTATCAATGTTGATATCAGTTGTGCTGCTTAATATTTTTGTCGAAACAATGATACACCATTTTTCAGGATTTTTTAATAAATAGACAGTTCAAAAGAAAAGATTTTTTTGTAATATCATAAATATCTTTTGATCAATTTAATTTGCCCTTGCTAAATAAAAGTATTACTTTCTTTACAAAAATAAAATACTGTCCTCAGACTTTTGAACAGTTCTGTAAATAAAGTATATAAATTGATACAATTATATAAATCAAAAGATATAATTAAACAAACTACCTCTGTTCAATCACTCTGCCATCTGGACTGATTTCTCCATCATTCTTTAAATCGTTTTCATCTCCCTCATTCCCTGGCCTTTGTTCTTTATTGTCAACACCACCGTCTCCTAGTTGTGTATCTTTACCCCTGGCATCTGTGTGAGGTTCACGGTGGCGTGGGCGTCGGGGCCTGAGCCCCATATCAGGGGTCAGCATGTCCCCCTGAGCAGGAGGCCTGTACTTACGGACCGCCCGCTGCCGCCTGTTTCCATTCAGTCTGGGGCAATGGTTGTTGATGTCCAGAGTGCCCTCGGGTGAGGTCTTTGATTCAGACGGCTCTGTCAGGGGTAGGTTCAGCGTCACTGGGGGCTCAGGGAGGGATATGTCCGTAGGCATTGGTGGCTCCGGAATTGGAATAGCTAAAGGGGGTTCAGGAATAGAAATGGATAGACCTTGCTCATCCATGGGCATGTCCATAGGCATAGGTGGCTCCAAGGTAGCCTCTGGCATGGTGGTGGTTGTTGTGGTCTCTATGGCTCTGCGCATGCTGTTAGATGGAGATATTCCAGGCTTATTGTGGTGATGGCAGCCAGGTGGTCCATCGTGCTCCTCACTCGGGCTGCTGAAAAGGATCTCACGGCTGGACATCTGTCTGTGTCGGCGCAACTGGCTGGTCCTCTGCTCCCATACTGACATGGTCAATCTCCTCCTTCTCTCTCTCCTGGACATGAAAGAGTTAGAGGCATTGAGTGGACGAGCATCAGCCAGACTCTCTGAATCCTCAAAGGAGTAGGCTGCACGGCTCCGGTGAATTGCACGCTTCCTGTACAGGTAGGGCCTCCTCCTCCTCCTGAGGAAAAAGAGAGAGGACACACAATAAGACTGGATGCCAAACTAAATGTTTCAACAGACATGCCACAACAATTGTTTACATTAAATTATCATTGAGCAAAACAAAACCCTTTCTACCCTTCTGAAAAGACCAACTTGGTCCAGTGGTTCTCAGTTGGTTTCGCTTCAGGACTCTATATTACAATGGACATCAAGTGAGATAAAAAAAAAAAAAAACTGTACAAAATAAAAAAAATAATCAAAAAAATCTGTTTATTAATTTATTGTATGGTTGTTTGTTCAATGTTTTTGCTTATAAAAATTAATCTGAAGTTTTACAAATCTTTAAAATTAAACATTTATTATTCTAACCATGAGCTATTTTGGTCCATCAAAATTAAAAATTTACTGTCAGTTTAACATTACTTTACAGTTTGAATGTTTGGTTTCTACATGTATCTAGAATTTCAATGGACTCATGCTCTTAGCAGCCAATAATTCATTGTACAATACACACCTGTCCACATTGGAATATACTTGGGCAGCTTCTACCAAGTGACAGAAGAATTTGCACCCAAGTAGATTTTGATTGGACAGATGACAAGAACAATTTTTCCTTCCTATTAAATGTTGATAAGACTATTTATATTTCTATTCTAAATATCTAATGTATGTTGATACTTAGTGTTTACCCAAGCAAACCTGCGACCCACCAGTCGAGAACCACTGGCTTAGACCATTCAGTTGACAGCTGGTTCACCAAGAACATCTTACTAGTTAAAAAAAATGTAGGGCACCGTCATCAAAAAAACAACATCATGGTGACCAGGTGTACTGGTCAGGTCAGCAGGGTAGCTGAATATGAGAATTGAAGTATCTGTGGGCAAAATATTTAAGAGACTGCTGTTAACAAGTACTCTGCAACATGTGGTAGAAAGGGTCCATTAATTTTGTTTTCATGACTTTGTATTTTTGTGAGACTGGAATTCATAGTCCAGCTTGTAATGACAGCAGAGATGGAAAACAACTAGTGTTGCAATATCAAAGTGAGAAACGAAACAGCGAAACTGGAAATAGAGTTGATTCAGAATGGGGAGAGAAAAAAGAGTGCAGGAAATATCATTGCAGGAAACTGACAAATCAAATTCCAACCAAAGAGCAGACTTGAAAATGTGAAATCAGACATTTGATAGAGATGGTGGAACAGAAAGCTTCACCCAGATAGATAAATTAGGCGGTGCTGAATGTTAAAATTGAAATAAACAGGCTATTACTTACTGGTACTTGTACTCTTGTGTGGTCCGTGTAATCAATGAGCGATTGGTTGAAAACAAGACATTAGTGCTTTCGAGAACAAGGACAAAACAAGCCAAGCATCACAGCCCAAAAAGGTAATTGACTAAAGTCGAGACATACTGTTTTTCAGCTGTATTTCAAAGCGCTGCTAAAGCCAATTTTTTCTTTTTTTTCCCCTTTTCTTTTTTTTACATTTAACATGTTGTATTTATACTATTTCTGGTTATAAACCAAAGTTACACAAAGTGTTTTAAAAATTAAAAAGAAAAAAGTTTTGGGCTGCGTAGCAGGGCAGCAAAGCGTCACATGACAACATGATGGTAATTATATTAGATAAGAAGCAACGAATACAGTATACAGTATTCTGGAACATTTTGAAATGCTGAGACAGTAAGAAACATGGCACAGATATAAGACATATATAAATGGGATCCATATGCATAAGCACACAATATCAGAAAGAGAGAGCACCCTGATTCATTTCTTTAGTATTCAACTGATCATACATATGCATTTCCCAGGGATGACGTCCATAGTTGTCATGCTAACTGAAGACATGCATTCATTTCCCAGTTCTTGACAAGCAGTTTTGGACATGCTGCAACAGCCTTTTTTTAAAACTTTGAAGTAAACATGCAAGATCCAAATGCCACAGGCCACAATTTCCAGTCTGAGTTCACTGACAACCAGCTCTCACATTATCTCCCAAAATGCAGTAGAGAAGAGACCCTGTGGTATTCACATCATACCAATTTATTCTGACAAAGGCATGGCCTCCATTGCCTCATACAGAATGTTGTTTGTTTGGTTTTGTTTTCAGTATTTGTCCAGCAAACATATTAGTCTTTCATCATTCAATAATGACAGTAAAGCCTCTTTTCTATACAATGACACTCATCACAAACATTGATTATTAGTTATTTCAAATTGCTAGCATGCCCAAAAAATGTATATAAATATATATATATTACAACAAATGTTTTCACAGGGTCCAAATATAACACTTGCCAAGCACCAAATGAGAATAAAAGCTGGATTTGAGGAAATCAAATTGGCCAATGGCTAGCAACTATAGGAAATTATGTATTATGTTGCAATTCAACAAACTGTAAGAATGATGTAAGAGATGTAAATTAATGTCTTCAAATGAGAAAGATATAAACTATCTTGTAAAAATATCTGGCACAACTCATGTATCCTCTAAAAACTTTAATCACAGTGGGAGGCTGGGATGATTTTTTTCTCCAGAACTCCATGTGGCAACACAATATTTCTCTCATTAAGCCATCAAATGAATTTAATAGAAAGAAAATCACAATGTAGCTTAACATATTCATGACAGGTGCAGATTCACAGTGAGACGAACACTGACTCATCTTGTACGTGATACTATAAATAATGCTGTTTGTGCTATTTGCCACTAATAGGCAAGGTAAACAGCTAAATAAATCAATCATCATTAGGGATGTAACAATGCACGTAACGAGCCAGTTGAAAAACTATAAAAATAAGTGACAATTTAAGTTGGTCGAAATGTTAAACGAATTGCGATACATTTGGGGGTAGGGGTTTATATGAATGCATCTCTGCTGGGAACTGTCTTCAGAAAAGTTTAAATGGTATTTTCTTTTCATCTTACCTCTGTATAATGCATATTAAGGTAGCGTTTATAAGTGCAGCACTGTTTTGTTTACAGCGGTAACCAAAGAAATGCTATATTGCTGCTGTTCCATAATTGCCACCTGCTGTCAGAAAGTGAATTTGCACTCTCATTCAGCCCGTCTGCTGTTTTTGTTTTGTTTAGGTATGTATAGTTTCACAAAGCTAAAGTCAAATTTCTAATTTTGAAATTATATAATCTAATTTAGAAAAAAACTGCTCATGCAACATGTATGCAGGATCTTTTTTGGACTGTGATTAAAATGCAGTGGTTGCCTCTAATTTTAAATGAAATAGGCACAAGCAAACATTTAGTGTGTTTATATGAAGAGATTTATTTTGTTTGTCTGATTTAAATTTCACAAATAAATGTGCAGCAGTTTGTCTGAGAAATAATGAAAGGACATCTTTTCATTTATAATTTGCCTTAAATGACATTTTGTTAAAAAAATATTGTAAGAAAATTGTATTGTGAATCATATCGCGAATCATATCGCATAGTAAGTTAAGCGAATCGTCACATCCCTAATTGTCATATATATATATATATATATATATATATATATATATATATATATACATTCATATATCGTTTTTCTCATATCACTTGCCATAGGCAGATGTGGCAAAAAGTTATTTTGGACCCTGCTTTTACATTTCTTGACTGAAAACTTCACGCTTGACTTTTTCTCCTTTTAGTCACAGTACGTATTGGGTTCAGGAAGCACCCTATATATCACCTCCAGCATTAAATAGCACGTTAGCAGAGGTGAATCCATGCTTACTTTCATGACATAACCACTCTCAATTCAGCATCCAAAACTCGCTCAAGTCACTAAACTACTGTGCTGTACTGTAGTGTACTGAACTGTACTGTACTATCAATGAAAAGAAAAAAAGGAAAAATTAGCTTCTAAAGCATCTATGATCAATCAAGAGATGTAAAGGTGATTGGATTATAACGTTGAGGACACACTATGACTGGTCATCCCAACTTGCACATGCTCAACTCCAGGAGTCTGACATCACACATCCATGCAGTGTTAAATTCCCAAAATCACAGAAAGATGCATCTGTGTGTGAACTCCGGTTATAAAAACTTTCACCTGTGGGTTAACCTCATTTTTTAGGCATCAGATTCTATTTATGTTTTGAGATTTAGGCTAGCTGGACGCCTCTTCTGTTCTTGCAAAGGATATAACATATGACTACATATCCAGGCTGACCAGTGTAAAGGCATTCAAAACTCTGTAATTCTCTTTTTGATGGGAACAAAGTTGTCTCTATGACAACATAATAGACTCATCCCTGCAAAGACTGGGAAGCTTGCCGGTTGCTATGACAACTTGCTGTTGATTTTGAAGCAATTTATTGTGCTTCGAGAATCCCTACACAATCAACAGAAAGAACGTTGTGTACAACCTTCAACAACAGTAAATAATTTTGTTGGTCTCAAGTAACTGCCTCTCACAAACTAGCTGGGAAAGCAAAACACTCAAAGTTGTAATACTTTTTCTGTAACTGTGTAGCATTTGATTTAAACAGTACAGAGTGAAAGACATATCTGTACAAGCAAAGAATTCAACTGTTTACATACTCTGGCAACCATACAGCAATATCCCTGTAGACTCAAACTAGCTTGTGCATCTAGGTCAATTTGGCCAGGTACTGAAGCTGCAAAGTCCTACAGGTATACTTGGCACACATGCCAATTTAGTTGTCTCTGAAACCAGACTAAAAAATCTCAGACATAAGACTGGTGTTAGTAGTGTTAGTTGGTATGTTAGCATCTCTTGTGAGAGGGCGAACGAGCAGGCAAGGGTGTACTTGGTTCACTTACTCTGAGGACATGAAAGAGGACATGGGCCCAACCTCCTTGGCTTTCTGCAGGGCATGTTTCTGATTAAACGCCTCTTCCTCCTCCTCTTCATCCTTTGGAACAGCAAGGCATTTTTCGTTATACAATTGCCTTACAAATCCTTCAGCATATAAAGCTAAAAGAACCATGCTGGATATACCTTTGTGAGCTCCTGGGCATTGGCCAAATTGTCAACAGCGATAGCCAAGAAGACGTTGAGCAGTGTATCTGACCATTTTGTCATGGATTTTGGCTCAAAACATTGAGCTATACAGCAATAACCACCAAAACTAAGGAGGACAGATTTAACCCAACATACAGTATTATGCAATCAGCATAGAGTTTCAAGTAAATGTGCACTAATCTTATAAGCTCAGCAATGTCAGCCAAATAACAAAGCAAGTTACATTTTGTTGAAAGACCACAAAGAAAACTGTAGTGATGAATCATGCACAGAAAGAAAAGGATTGTGTATTAATAAGTAAATAAGCTAAATTTTGATTTCATGTTGACTTAAAAATTAATGAAGCCCTTTAGTGAAAACCTGAAGAATATCACACACACACACACACACACATACACACATACACACTAGGTATTGCTGGTCATGGATAGAGAAAGAATCAACGTAGGATACAATTTCCAAACAGAGTCAGAACAATGAAGTAGACAGATGACCACATCCCCGACTTCACGCCACCTTGAGACCGGATGCCATTGTACATGACTTCATTCCAGTCCTCGCCAGTGAGAATCTAGAAACACAGTGAACTTATTTCAGGCCCACATGGAATCTAACTTCACAGAGAGCTTCCAGCAGAATAATTTGACAGACGCTTCCCCTTGCATGTCTGTCTATTAAATATTTCAGCTACTCTGATAATGCCCTCTATTACCAATAAAAGGGATACCAATAACATATTTTACAAAATTCCATTCCCCAGAATTTTAACGATTTTTCCCATAAATTTGCCATAGAATCAAAATCTACAACTTTTGTTTGGGCCTAAAAGTATTTTTTTCTGTGCTGGACCTTTTTTTTCCATTTTCATCATTATAAAGGGAAGATAGATTATGTTTTGTGACTAAGTATGTTTTTGTTCTGCACTCTGATCCTAATTTCCTCTCTATCTGTGCAATTAAATCTTGGTCTAATTAATTAGCCTTCCTTCTAAGCCATTTTTCACTAAGAAACATCCGGACTCTTGCATTATACTCAGATTACAACTGGGTGAAATCTTACTTGAAACACTGTCATGATGGCTGCTGGAAAAGTGTCAAAATTAGTGGGTGTGTAGTCTTCAAAGATGAACCTGTAAAGAAAAAAAAAACTCTTTGCAAGCCATTTTATTCAAAATGTGTCTGACCAGGTTACTGAATAATAGATTATTTGCTATTCTTCAACCGGTTGAACCTGATCTATTTTCTATTGTCTTGCTACACCTGTCACATAGAGTTATAGTTCCACTTTAAACATCTTTTTTTTGCATGAAATTTGATGCCATGATTGATATGGGTATTGTTGAGTCAGGATTAAAGCAAGCTGAAGACTTAACATTGTTATTGCAAATGGCATAAAGAGCAGCTCATAACTACAGGAGTAGCATTCAGAAATTTTCAGTCATAAATCCAAATTTAAAACTGTCTGTGCTTAGACTGATAAGATATTACCTTCCACCAAAGAGCTGCATGCCCAGAAGTGCAAAGACCACAATGAAGAGGAAAAGCAGAAAAAGCAAACTGATAATAGACTTCATGGAGTTCATCAGAGACACAACCAGGTTCCTCAGAGATGCCCAGTACCTTAACAACATAAATACAGCATCTCTGAGTTCAAAATAGGGACATCCAGAACTGAGCAAAGACATCACAAGTCAATAAATAGATTATTGTCTCTGCAAGAAGCAAACAAATCCAAGAGGCTGTTATTCCAGGCAAGCTTGCACTTACTTTGTGATCTTGAAAATTCTCAACAATCGCAAGGCACGCAGAACGCTGATCCCAAAGGATGTGCCAGGTCTGAAGAACCCCCAGAGCACCTCAAATATGCTGCCCACTATCACCTGGAAGCAATTCAGGAATTTTACCTTTTTAAATATGCCACTGCTGTCAAAGGTACTTCAGTAGCTTTAGACAGTAAAATTCTGTCTAAACGTACGGTCACATTAGCAAAATTTCTTCAAAATTTCACAGGTAAAAAAAGGTCCAAATCAAAAGGTGAGAAATCTTTTGCATATATTCCTTCTGAAATTCAACAATGAAACTTCGCCACACAAAGGTAAATGAAACGTCTATCTATCTATGTATATATCATTCTTTCTATTTATATCTATCTATCTATCTGTATACATAAGCATATGTAATATATATATATATATATATATATATATATATATATATACATACAATACAAAATCTTTGTTGTACAATAAATTCAATATCAATTCAACAAATTCATGACACATTGTGACTAATAATTTTTAGACCTCTGATATAGGCAAAAATCACAATTTTTAAGTGGGATGCAGACTTTTTATGTGCTTAAAACCAGCTACTTTTCATATTACATTACTTGTGTGTTAGATGTTATTTGATCGAACAGGTTTTATAGTTCTCAAACAGAAAACATGAGATTAACTCATTTAAAAAAATCTGTATTCATGGAAAGGGCCAGCTACAAACGTTCTGATTAAATTAAAGATTAGCCGATAGATAATCATTATATATTGACACAGTCCAGAACTAAAACTGAATTTTAATTAAATAAAGCTACATACTGATATTCAGTGCTGGGTCCTCAAATTTACATAGAAATTAGAGACATGTTCATAGTGCTCAGAGTGAAGTAGTGTAACTTCAAAAAAGATCCAATTAGAGTTTCATCTTCTTTTATTTGTTTGCACTCCTTTTATCTTTCTTGAAAAATGTCATGAACATTCATTTTTGGAGTCACCACCTTGATCCTCTTAGACACTTGCACTGTTGTGCTATCTTCATTTCAAAGAAGAGTATGGGAAGGATGACAGAAATACACTTACCCCAAAATCAAAGCAGTTGAAGGAGGAGTGGAAATAGAGTCTGGGTCCAAGTCCATACATCTTGAGAAACATCTCTGTAAGAAACAGGCCCAGAAACAGGAACTCTGCATAGTCTGCAATAGAAAGGAACCACTTTAAAGTTAAAACTATTGCTCATGTATGACAGCATATCCATAGAGAGAAAAGTTTCATTTTGCTTGTGGTCTTACAAAGGAGACTAGACAACCACTGAGGCTGCTTGTGGTGTACGATGGCAACACAGAAAGTGTTGAGAGCCACCAGACTCAGAACGATCCAGTAGAAGGTGTGAGTCTTCACCATACGGCGAACAGAGATCCGTAGCATGCGTTCTTTCCGACGGAAATAAGACGTTGGCCCTCTTTTAGCACTGCGTATGCTGGCTCTGTTCAACGGCATCCCTGATGAACAAAAATATTTATGAACAAGCAAAACAACTTGATCCACTTTTGTATACTTCTTGTTTGGATAAGGAGATTATTTCAGCTGTATGTGAATGATATTCTGAAACCGTGCATATAATGACATGTGGGTAAATATTTTGCATCATCTAGACAGGATATGAAGGAGACTTGGGGGAGGAAACCACTCACCTACAGACGATATGTCAGCATACTGTTCCTCTGGAGCTCTCCGAACATCATCCACCCCTCTTCTCTTTATTGTGGTGGCTCTTTTTAGCACTGAGAACACATACCAAATAATTTATCTCATTATCTTATCTTATTATATTTATTTTATTTCAGACTAAACAAATAACAGATTAATAAACCAAAACTGTAAGAAATAAAAGCATATACGGGTTAATATAAAACATTGACAGACACTTAATTTGCATTTTGGTCATGTCATGCTGGATAGCCCTGTCCATGTCGTGTCAGAAATTATTGTATTACATGTTCCCAATTATAAATAAATAAATAAATAAAAATCATTCACATTTTTTGTAATTCCAAATATGTTCATCACCTTCCAAAAATCTATGTATACATTTTTTATTTGTATTTATTTATTTAATCAGGGACAATGCACTTAAATAATGCATAAAATGTAATCTAAACTGTGTCACGGTGGCTAATTTGTATCTGTAGCCCCAGGGTAGGTAGAAAAACTGAACCTAAAGAAAATTATTAAAATATTATCTGGAAAATATTTTCTTTTTAATCAATGATGGTAACGTTTCATAAACATCAAATATGTTTTAGTTGGCTTTGATTTGTTGAGTCCTGCAGAATTTATGCTTTAAATGCCTACAGAGAAACTAGGCTATGTATCACTGAAAACTGCAGCCAGCTTAGGACATGATATGACAAATGTACAGCCATCACCCCATTGTAATCATTTACTTCTCAAGCATTTATAGAATATAACAGGCTAGACAGTAGCAACTGAAAGTTCCCCCATTTAATCAAAGCATCTGGCCTAATAGCTTGCATTAAGGGATTCATTCAATTGCAAATAAATCCGCTTGTTAGATTTCGCTGTTGTCATGGCAACAATGAAGTAAATACGAATGCCTGGAATTACATTTTATGTTTTAAACTCTCTTCAGAGTGCAACCTGGATACCTACTGCTGTCAAGGTCCATATACAAGGGCCAAAACAGGTCTCAGTCTCTCCTGACCCCCTAAAAATGGTTGTCCATATAGGGCTTAGTTTTTTAAGACAATCATCTTAAATGGGATGATGGGACATTTACAGCAGAACAGCAGGGGCAACAAAATAACAGTTCACCATGGTAACTGCCTGTTTTCCATTCACACAGCCTCTGGGAAGCTGTCAATCAACATTTAATAAAAAATAAAAAAAACCTTGTTTGATTCTGGGGAAAACCTGTCGCCTTGCATAGGGTTCGGATGTTATGTGGTGGGTCTTCGCTTCACAGATGTGCGCCATGAGCAGGATCATGGCGTTTTGTTTATTGTGACATCAGTCTATTGAATATACAATCCCTGTGCTGTTTTATGGGACCAGAACAGGCTTTATATGCCAGAACAGGCTATTGAATAAATGATGAAATCTGGGACAGAGAGAGAATGTGTATTTACTAGTGTGTTTGAAATAATCACATGACTCTAACCCTGACACATAATTAAAAAACTGCATCCCACAATCTACGTGGGAAAATGAGAGAAAAACAGCAAAGGTCAAACATCTCACCATCTAAAGCAGAAGGTCCTGAATTCTTGTTCTCCTCTGCAAGCATCACCTCCTCTGCAAAATAAAAATGCATTTGAATTTTATCAAGTTGTGCACATACAATTCACTGAAAAACTGGCATTTAAAAATCTAATTCATTTATATAGGATTTTGGAAAATTAAAACAAAGAAACCAATGAATAAGAAATATTTAAGATTTGGACTTTTTCTAGATCAATGAGTAAGCAAACAAATTTGTGACATCGATCACGTGCACCGCTTTTTATTTTCAGATTTTCCTGCTTCTAGCACAAAGTGCATTCTGGATCAATTTTAAATCATGCTGATGAACATGATCATTAGGTTCTGCTGTCAATTAAAGCATTCTGAAATGCATTTCTAGTTTATGTTTCACTTGAATTGTTACACTGATATATAGCAAATATACTTGGCCATGAAAAAATGCAAAATAGAAGCATTTTCTTTCACAAGTGTGTCTGTTTTTAATGGCACTGAGCATCTGCTGTAGAATGGGGCGATGCTGTGGCACAGTGTGTTTTGACAGATTTGATTTACTTTATTTGTTTTGCATGGTGCATTTGCCAGCTCAGTATGTAAGAGTACCTGCACGGTCGATCCAGGCCCGATACCCATTCAGCTCCCTCTCGATCTGTTGCTGTCTCCTGAGCTTCATGAAGGCTCTTCGGTTCTCTACCCGCTCTCGCTCTTTAGCAAACTCCCTACATGAGCCAATAGCATACAATTACCCACACAGAGAAGAACCACAGGGATGACACACTTAATTTATCAAAGTGTTTCACCTGCAGAGTGAAGGAATGAAAGGCAGAGAGAGAGGCTGCATCCCAATTTGCATCATTTTTTAAAGTTGAAATCACACCAACTTGTGGCATCTACATATTACATCATCACTGCTAAAGGGGTCATATGATGCATTTTTATGTATTCCTTTTTCTTTAGTGTGTTATGTAGCTGTTTGTTGGCAGAGTCACGCTCCACTCTGATACATTCTGCTCAAGTCGTGCTTGCAAAGTTGGTTTCGAACAATCGGCTTGGTCATCTGCATTTTTAGAATCTGACTAGGGCTCAAACTGATATAGTAAAACTCACGACATTATACATGTCTGACACATCCTTGTGATGTTCAGTCAATCACAATGCACTGGGGTCAGCTGGCCAATCAGAGCACACTGAGCTTTTTGGAAGGAAGGGCTTTGTAGAAATCAATGCGTTTTGGCAACAAACTGATAAGTATTTGGACATAAAATGTATTAAAGCGGTCATCGGATGCCCATTTTCCACAAGTTGATATGATTCTTTGAGGTCTTAATGAAAAGTCTATAACATACTATGTTTAAAAATCAATGGTAGTGTAAAATAACACCCTTTTTACCTTCTCAAAATCAGCTCTGTTTTCAGCAACCCATTTTAGTGCATGTTCCTTTAAATGCTAATGCTCTCTGCTCATCCTGCCCCTCTCTTCCTTGGGGTGACGAGCCGTTCCTATAAGCCTGTTTACTTTAGCCGTGGAACTTGCTGACTAGCACGTTATTAGAAAAGGCGATTTGCAAAGATTCATAAAAGAACCTTATACTCACTTCTTCTGTAGGTGAAGCTGGATCACGAATGATTTGCGTGAACATAAATGCATTTAGGTAGATCGGGAGGTGCATTCCCTTCAAAAACAAATGTAATCCACTGCATCTTCAGCGGCTCAGATGTCGGGAGTAAATGACAACTGCTTTGTTCATTATTACATCCAACAACAGAACACCTCAATCACTTAGGAGCCATTCTTGTGTACGTCCCTGCTCTGGCGTCAAAACAATGGCGAACTGATGACAGCTCACTCAGGGCGGGTCTAAAATAAAATGCTAGTGTCAATCAACAATCGTGGGAGGGGCCTGGGTCTGTGTGACATCACACAGACAGGCATCTGAGAACGGCTTGATATGAGAAAGGGGAAATGATTTAACGAGATTAAAAAAAACCACTGGGTGGATTTTTTATCATTATAGGATGGTTGTGTACACATACTGCCAACCCACATTTCAGTTCAAACAACTTGTAAAAGTGCATGTCGCATCCGATGACCCCTTTAATGAATTTTAAGGTAATGAATTTAATAGGGATGCACCGAAACGAAAATTCTTGGCCGAAGCCAAAGCCGAACAAAATGAAACACTGGGCCAAAGGCCGAATACCGAACATGGTTTTTCGCATTTTTTCCCCCATCTATTTTGCCATTTTTTACAATTGCATAAATTAAATATCCAAAAATGTGCTTTTTACTGTTTTTTTCCTGCTTTTCAAATAAAAATTCAATTACAAAACAACAACTTAACCTGTTAACCCGCTCCAGGACGCCGACGCACCGAACGCTCTTTGTTTGCACATGTCATTGTTTTGGAATAGAATATATGAAGCGGGACAAAGTTAATCTTGACAAACTATATATCATTCTGAAGGTCTAAGCCTCAAGCATCGATGATAGATCGCTGTTTTTCAATTGAAAGCTTATAAGGAACGTATTTGCTAAATTTGTGTAAGCAGTACACATCAAAACATGCAGAATAAAAAAGCAGTACGTACCATTATCATTGTAATAACGAGTCACAGACGCATCCACTGCTGAAATCCCGGTTTAGTTAGAAAGGCAAGGGTCCACAGAACAACATTGCATCGAGCACTTTTAGTCCAATGAAACAATAACGTTGTAATATATGGATTGATATTCCTTTGTTTACGTTTCATTTCTTCGGGAGAGTTATTGTTTGTGTCCATTATGGAATAAATTACGCTCAAAAACAGCGTCTTGGTGGTAAAAAAAAAAACACGGTTTTGTAGCATACAGTTTTACAAACAGAATGAAACCATCAAAAAAAAAAAAGTCACAGATACACGGAATACTAGTTTATTTGAATTTGGCGCTCTCGTGGCGCGCGTGACAAGCGCACGCTGTGACGCACCTGTCATCTGACTTAAGCGATCGCCTTTTTGCACAAATAACTCTTTTTCTTTCTTTTTTTTTCAACATTTACCATATGTGTGTGTGTGTCTCTTGTGTAGAACGTGACTGGTATATGCACTGATTTACATCTCTATGAACGCACATCACCGTGTAATTACCGACTTTATGACGACTGTCAATGACCGGCTATTATTGATGATGTGTGTTGGCATTACTATCATCTCTATGGACTCGAATCAGCTTAATGATTATTGACTGCAATCAGTGTGAATATCTGGCAATTTTAGTTTATCTCTGGCATCAGAGGATTGAGTATGTAGGCTACTAGACACAAAGCAAATTCTTATTTTTTTTCTTTTTTTTTTCTTTTTTATTACTCAAATTATTCTTATTGTATTTTTAGTGCTCAAATAAATCACTAAAATTCTGTCTATTATTTTATAATTGAAAAACTATGTATAATGACAAATATTTTGTGGTATTATTCAATAGATTTTTTGGTAATTTTCATCAAACGGTGGGGTGGGGGGACTAGAAATATTCTCAGAAAAATGATAGCAGGAATCTCATTTTTCATGGGATCGTCTTCAAATTTGAAATATAAACTCATTAGACATGTGACTTTCAACCCATTACTTTTCTGGATTGCTCCAGGACTTATTTCATGTATTTGTTTATGAAATAAAAAAAAACATTCAGTGTCGTAAAACATTTTCAAGGCACTTCAGTGTCTATAACTTTTTATTTTTTTGAGCATTATCAATTCTGGATGATGGATAGTAAAGCCTAGAGTGTCTTCTTTCCAAAGATACCTAAATTGTGTGTGTAGCACATTATTGTCAGGAAATGTTACCATTTTAATTTAAGTAGGTCAATTTCAGCTGTGAGGCCCAAAATGGGGGGTGCAGGTTAACAGGTTAAAAATATTTACTTAACACTGAACATTTATTTAACATTCTAGCAGACATTATACAAACAAAGCACAATACAACTTAAAATTAATAAGGTAGTAAAATCATATTTTTTGGCCATTTTTGAGATCCCCTTTTTGAATCAGGCACGTATTTTTTACTGTACAAATAAATGCAGCCTTGCTGAGCAGAAGAGAATTCTTTGGAAAAAAATGGGCTACATTACAGATCCCAATTTGACCACTATGTGTGAATATAATAAATGTATTAATAGAGCTGTTGTAGGGTAATTATTATTTTAATTATTATTGTTGTACTATTTTATTTTATTCTACAGAACAACAGTAAAATTACAATACTAACATTTATGAATGTTGATGGAGTTGTTGCTTTTTCTCAGCTTTTATTTTGGCAGAAACCCGCAGGAAGATCTCAGTGCTTCTTTTTGTTGACAACAGATTTATAAATGATTCTCATTACGAATTTGGGAAGATGTTTGTCGCACGTGTCGCATTGTCACATGCCTTTAAAAAAAAACTTTTAAAAATGTTACTGAGCAAATGACGAGTAACAGTGTTTTAGCGCAGATTTTCCTTGTGCTTTGGACTTTGAACCCTGGCACCACAAGCTCGTGTAGCGCTGTTTGAATACATGCAGTTCATGCATGTATTTGAAAACATAACATTCTGCAGTTTATTTACAAATTGTTTAAGGCCATTTCGCGATTTCAATCATCACAGTAACCAGCATCAACCACCTCTTCCTCTTCTCATCGGAGACATCATGAGATGCAGCACTAAGCAGTCTCTCGCAGTTGATGCTTCATGCTTGTAATAATTTTTGCGTCTTTCTCTGACAGTTTTTAATACTTTCACACTGCAGACACGTTTGCTGCATTAGTGCGCGCCTCTATTTGATCGCGTCACGTCATTGATCGGTACATATTATTCGGTCTTTTCGCTTATTCGGCTGAACACCGAAAGAGTTTTTTTGGCCGAACAATTTCGGTTGCCGAACATTCGGTGCATCCCTAGAATTTAACTTACAATTACTTACAGTATAGTACACAACAAAGAGGTATGTGTCATCAATTTGATAAAATTTCAGTTATGTCTCACTACTGTCATATTGTCTTTTGTCATACTCAAATGTATAAGCTTTATGTCACAAGAGAAGTATGCACATTTAGCTTGCACTGGAACTAAACCACCGGTAAAAATGTGAAATAATTACAGTTTTTTAATGTTTTCAGCAAATTAAAATGATTTCTAAAGGATCATTTGACACTGAAGACTGGAATAATGGCTGCTAAAAATTCAGCTTTGCCATCACAAAAATAAAGTACAATTTAAAGGTGCAGTGTGTAAATTTTAGAGGCATCTAGCGGTCAGGTTGCGAATTGCAACCAATGGCTCAGTCCCCCGCTCACCCCTCCGTTTAGAGAAGCTACGTTGGCCAATGCAGGACTAAGATGTTGTAGTCTGAGACAGCAGAGAGTAGCCAGCAATGAGGTTTCTTTACAAAGGTAAATTAAGGAATTATATTTACTTAATTATTCAATAAATCAATATGTTATTGCGAATATTATTGTTACTTGTTCATCATTGTCAGTGTTTTATTCGCAAGAACAACATAGTGATGAAACGCGCTCTGTTTGTCCTTTAAGGGCTACTGTACAAACATGGTGGAGACTTCCATGTAAGGGGACCCGCGGTAAATGTAGATACAAAGTTGATAAAAACATAACGGTTCATTATGTAAGGCCTTTATACATCTCTGAAAACATAGTTATGTATATTATATTGCAATTCTGTCAATAGATCCTCCGAAATAGTACACACTGCACCTTTAAAATATATTAAAATAGAAAACAGTTTTTTAAAATTGCTATATTTTACAATATTATGGTTTTAACTGTATTTTTCATCAAATAAATGCAGCCTTGATGAGCACAAAAGGCTTTATTCAAAAATATTAAAAAAAACTTTTGATTGGTAGTGTTTGTGAATACAGAACAATGAGAGATGTGTAGAAAGAGAAACCAGACAAGACCACTGTATGTGCAGTAACTTAATCTTACCTCTTGTCTCTAGAGATGAAGTTAATACATTTCACATTAACCTCTGATAAAACTCATTACCCCTGCGTCAGCTCAGACATCAGGTTAGATGTAGTGTCAGTTTGTCTTAGAGTCCATTGAGGAAAAAATACTTACCCTGACAGGACTCCTAATACCAGATTCAACACAAAGAAGGAGCCAATTATTATTAGAGGAATGAAGTAGAGCCAATTCCAAGTAGAGCCTAAGGCATCGTTTGTCTGTGCAAACACAAAACAAGACGTGATCAAAACAATGAAAATAATTCATTATGGTTTCAATTTGCAGTAGCTACTAAATCTACAAAATGCCTGGGTTTAAATGGTCAGAAAACCATAAACCCTGCCCTTGCAATGATGACGATTCAGTAGGGCTCTGCTCGGTGGTTCAAAGGGTGTGATGCCACTGCATGGGCAGGCGGCATTGTTGCCCAGCTGAGCTGAGAGGGTGTTCCCCGCATCCTGACGCAGCTGCAACAGCTCAGTTATGAGTGTGAAAAACACTTCTAACTGTGGCAGCATGACTCACGTCAATGCATGACACCATGTGACTGATTAAAAACACTGTGGACTCTTCTAGACATTCAAAATTATGAGATCATGATTTTTAAAAATCATTTTAAAGTAATCAAACCCACAAAGGATAATTTTCACCAGATGAAATATTTTAAAGGTGAGCATAACTATGTCCATGGCTTTTTAAGATTTTCCATGAAGTACCAGAAATCAAACTTTTAAAATCACCTTAAAAAAATCAAAAATTACAATTCTTTTGTTTTAATGGAATGTTGCAGTGTTACAACCCAGAAGTGGACTGACAGGTCTTTTCAGTGAAAATTCATTTGGCACTTAGTAAAAGCAGTCATCGACTCATCCTCAAAAATCATGAATAAACAACAGAGGTCCAAACAGTAACACCTCCAATCTTTCAAATTCTTTTAAACAAGGTCTCTATGCTTTTCTTTTATTGTTGTTAAATATTTTATCTCAAACTAAATGCATGAAAGTCTGAGTAAGTCCTTCTCCATAAAAATTACATATTAAAACTAAGAAAATGAAATTCCATGCTCAGATATCAGCATTACTGGATGACAGTGAAGAACAGAGCCAACTCAGCATATACATGGCACTAGTATGATAGCAGTCAACCGCCCAAGCTAATTCCACCAAAAGCTCCAATAATCTAATGCAGAATAAAGATTGTATCTAACACCTCTCATTTTCCAGTACTTGGAGCTGTTTGGAGATAAAAACCACTTTGACAAACCCTTCCAAATATGACTTGTTATGAAAGGGAGTTGTTACTGTGCTTGAATCAGCTTGAAGGAAGATCAGAAGTCAGGGGAAAGCTACACAGTGTTGCATGCTGTACAGTATGTACAACCAGTGTACGAATATGATCACAACTGGCTAATACGAAAAGAGGAAGTTCTTCAAACATAAATTGCAACTATTTCAGCTAAAATGGACCAACCATTAGTGCAATTTCATCATTCAAAACTCAAATGATTTATGTTCTTATTTTGGGGAGAACAGAAGGAACAGGATTAGGGAACAATGTAAATGTAAGCTGCCTGCATGAACACAACAGATCAATGTTTCCCAAAGCCACGGTATCAACAAAAAGCAAAGACACGCTCATCCAACCAAAAACTCAACCAGTGCACTTTACAACCAGTCATTAAAATGCATATAATGTGAAATACTACAAAGAAGCTAATGACCCTGTTTCATCTAACAACAATATGTGGTAGATTAACGATCAAGCGAGATCTCCTGAGGAAGACTTTAACATGAAGTAACGATTCAACACTGGACTACAATAAGATTATAATTTTATGTATTAGGATTATAATACAGAAGCATCATCATTTCAAGCACAGGAGCAAAACTACTATATATATCGTTCAGCTGAGAGAGTAACTCACATTATAGAGTACAGCTGTCCAGCCTTCCATGGTGATGCACTGGAAGACAGTGAGTATGGAAAATAAGATGTTATCAAACTGAGTAATGCCATCATTGGGTCCTTGCCAGGGGCCAGTGCAGTTATAATTGTCAGGACAAGTCTTGGCCCCACACGGGAAGTCAAGTTCAGATGAGTCTGCTCTCTCAGAGTCTGCATGAGATGAGAAAGACATTTTTTTTCATGAATTGCATACTGACTGTATAAGTGTTCCACTTTTTAATTTTTAATAATGTATCTATGTCATTTGTTTGCTTGTTTTGCTATTTGTTATCATGCAGCTAACAGAAGAGGCCAACAGAAGGATGAAGTGTTTACTTCCTGTATGGGCGGAGCCGAGCCCCTGACTGACAGGTCAGTATGGACCCGTGAAGGATTGCCAAATTTTATTTTCTGCTCTTGCAAATGTCAGTGATGGTATTCTTGTCAATAGTAATCTTAAATTTAATATTTAATAACGTGCATGTAGTCCACTCACAAAATGAAAATTCATTTACTTCCCCTCATGTTGTTCCAAACCTTTATAACTTTTTCTTCTGTGGAACAGAAAGGAATATATTATAGGAATATATAAGAATGTTGGTAACCAAATGGTTTTGGATCCTATTGGCTTTTGCTGTATGGACAAAAAAAATATTTTGGAAGACAATGGGACCCGAAACTATGGTTACCAACATTCTTCAAAATATCTTCTTTTGTGTTCCACAGAAGAAAGAAATGTATACAGATTTGGAATTACTTGAGGGGGGATTAAATGATGACAGTTTACATTTTTGGGTGGACTATCCCTTTAAGAACATGGAGTTATTTGTGACCCTATAAGATGTTAAATGGTTGCCAATTTTCACAGAAACAAATTTTTTTTCAACTGAAAATTTTCTGAAATACTGTTTACATTTTTTTTGTTTGTCATTTTTGAGTATTCTAAAGATTTAAAAATTTGGTTTAGATCCCAGCATCTGAAAAGCACATAAACGTAATAAATATATTGATGTACTCTATGTCTGTACATATGTGGATGTGTGGGTGTGTGCATGTTCTTGTTCTTGTGTCTGTCAAGAGTGTGATCCTCCTTACCTGTAATGTTTGAAAAAGCTACACATCTTTTGTGGAGTTTTCCACTGTAGAACTCTAATCCAATAATAGCAAACATGAGAATGGCAAAAAACAGCAGCAGACCAATCTGTAGCAGTGGCACCATCGCCTTCATTATGGATTTAAGAACTATTTGCAGACCTTTAAAAAAACATGAATATAAAGATATCAATAAACCTTACTACACATAAATAATCAAAACAAAAATATCAAACTGTACTATTCATTCCTTCACATGTGGAAAAACTTTAACACTACAGCATCCACATGTAAAAGAACAACTATAAGACTGTGTCCTAACCAAGTGTGATGTGACAAATTACAGACACATGGAGTGGGTTTTTGGACCAGTGAGATTTCTCTGTGCAGCTACCAAAATAATTGGACACTTAGCAACAAAGAAAATGCCTTGCATGTAGCTTGTTGCAGTTGTTGCAGTTTGTCTCATTTTATCACATTGTACCTGATTAGGATGCAGTAAAATACTCCTCATTTCAAATGAAACAACACAATGTTTGATTAAGAACTTCATATACAACCGTAAACATACTAGGAATGCCAGAAACCAGTTTAAGGGGCCGTAATACCCTCACAGCCCTGAGCGTGCGCAGGTCTAATGAAATATTCATGTGGGCTCCTGCTGTGGCCAGAATCCTGTTAACAAAATAAAAACAAACATAGGTTAGGCAAAGAAACTATCAACAGAAATTATGCAGGATATATGAATATTTCACAAATATGTTAATGATGATATTTTGTAAACTATGCAGTCTCCATCATTAGTGACATGGTAATCAGCACGATAGTGATGACTCATAGTGATACTGTAGGTAAAGGGGAGTAATTAGAGCAGTGGTGCTAAATGTGTGTGGTCCTTAATGAGGTAATCCCTCTCAGTGAATGACAGCCAGCACACTTTCTAATAAGGGTCACTTCTGATTCACAGCTTCCTTCTAAGCACAGGTGATATTCATCAGGCATGACCAAAGAGTCATCTCTGTCTTTCATTCCACATGGTTGTTCATGTATAGCCACAATCAGACAGGAACACACAACATTAATACAGTATATGGAGAAACCTGATTTTTCATATCTGTGTGACAATAATAAGATGCCAGTAGGAACCAGATGTGACACTCATGATGGATTTAAAGGGACAGTTCACCCAAAAATGAAAATTCTGTCATCCTTTATTCACCCTCATCTTATTTCCAACATACATAGCTATGAAAATGTGTATGAGAAAAAATAAAAAAGCTAAAAAGTCACTGCTCTGAGGAAAAAAGGAGTGTAAATGTGGACAAAATATGAACACACAGTATTCGAACACAATAAATGCATTTTCCTGAGTGATCATTGCTGTTGAGGAACTTAAGTAATCGCACCCATCCCTACTAGCACCCTCCCAAGAAGCCGGCCAGTAGGACCCTGCAATAATATGATATGATTATTGTTGTTCTGATTAGAATGAACAGAATCCCTCATCTCTCAAAGGGAACCCATCAAGGGCATGGCTCATTATAAAATGCAAATGTTGTCTCTTATTTGCTGTGCCACCTAACAGGAAACAGCAACTCGTCTGTGATGCTGCATGCAACACTCAAGAGGGAAATGAGAGGAGCATTACTGTGTGAGAGAGAAGCTTTTGTTGGCAGCATTCAGCTCCTGACAGCTACCCACTGGATGCCATTTGTGTAACCTGGGATGATGAGTCCTTTCCAACATCTCAACCAAAGCTGAAATTCTGGATTCTCTCATATCCCAATTCACCTGGCACTCCTGTTGTTGGCTAATTAAACTTCATCCCCTTCCACCCCACTGAGATGAAAAAGACTGCCAAAGAAAGGTGTATGAACACAAGACACATAAAAAAGAGGAAGATACATAGAGAGTGAGAGAATCAGATGAGAGCGACTTTATACACAGAATTTGGCTTTAGCCGAAGCAACTGAGAATTTATCTCCACTGGTTTCCAAATTTTGAATTCAACAGATGTTTAAAGAAACATCCAGTGTGTAAGAGGTCAAAAATAAATTCTGTAAAATATTGATTTAAACACACAGAAAACAGATCAAACAGAATGTGCCAATTTATACAGTTCTCTTGAACAGAATCTTATTTGACAAATATAAAAATACAATGTTTTGTTGTTAAGTTATTAAAGTTTTATTAACTCATTTAATGAAATTCATGAAAATATAGATTTTTTTTAAAACCAATACCGATACCAATTATTTACATGTTTATGTGCCTGATAACCGATATGCAGAACCAATATTTATTTACTGTTATAAAGTAAATAAATGACTGAGTGAAGTAAGAACATACTTCGCTTTGGTTTTTCCTCTTTTCAGTCATCTTTTTTTTTAAGTGTTGAAAATTAGCAGTCTTTCATGTTAAATTTAATCTTCATATTACAACAATAAAAAACATTAACATCTTGTTAAAAGTTACATGCGGTGGTGGCCGTGCTGGAGCATTTCTTGAGCATCAACCTGCTGAGTGAACAGCAATATGAAGTGGCTTCACGAGACTAATGATGAGCAAATATACAACAGAGAGAGAATTAAATTCAGTGCTTTTATTTCCAACATGCGCTCATTCATGGCTGTATTGTTTAACTCATGCAAAGTTATGTCCTTATTGGGAGAGGACTTGACAGATTATCTACAACTACGTGACTCTGACTTCACAAGACTAACGATGAGCATAGACAACAGAGAGAGAATTCAATTCAGCGCTTTTATTTCTAACATGTGCTCATCCATGGCTGCGTATTTAATTCAGGCAAAGTTACGTCTTTATTGGGACAGAACTTGACGGATGATTTTACATGACTCCGTGAGTTGCTCTCTATTTATAGAGCCAAGCTGCATAAACTACATAACAGGTATTTATGTAGGCTAATGCATCTAATTTGTGCATTAATGGCTGTTATGTTAAATAAAGTTTACTAACTACAGCAAATCAAGTACTTGTGCATGCCGTTGTTGTCTCGTCTCCCCTCAGACACGCTGCAATGGCGATCCTGCGCACAATTCTCAAAACACCCACAAGATGGTGGCATTTATCAGTGAATCCGATATTACAAAACCGATATCCGATTATGGTAAAATGATTAAATATCGGGAAAAATATCGGTAAATTGATATATCGGTCGATCTCTAAAAATAATTATGAAAATGTTCTTATCTACTATATGGGAAATGCACAAAGTAGCTTTTAACATTGTTAAACTATTTATTTTACTGATATATTTATTTTACATAGCTTAATTAGTACACTGTGGCAGCACATAAAATGAGTTTATCTAATATTTATATATATATGTTCAGAACTATTTACAACTACAAAACTGTAAAAAATTTTATTTGATGCACAAATAAAAGTGAGCCATTTGCATTTGGTCATCATAAGTTCAAAACAGCACTTTTTTTTTTTTTAACAAAAATGCACTTTTCTTTTTCGCTGTAAGTGCAGACAGGGCTACGGTATTCTGCAGAACCCTTATTTCTGCCAACTTCCAATAGCCATGCTCATGAGCGTTAATGAAGACCTGCATTAAACTATGCATCAGAGATAAAATAAGACTTCAATACAGCCTTAAACAGCTCGTGTAGCCCACCCATAGTGAAATTAATAAGTGCATAGCACAAACCACAGAATATTTCCCACTCAATATTTTCACTTCATTTTCAGCAGGGCTTTATAAGAGTGGAATATTAATCCCAGATTGTCCTGCATATTAGTCACATCTGGGGTGTCAAGGTAGCAGGATGTCAGCGATTCTAATTAGGACCTGAGAAAGAATTAAAATAGCAGCACAGGAATGAGATGAAAGACTTCACTAAAAGACTGCTAAAGAAAGAAATAGAGAAAATTACTCCTACAGCTTCTGGGAGTCTTTAAATGGCAAGGCCACAAATGATGCAATCAGAAAAAGATTTTACAAAATCTTAAAATGGATAATAAATTCAATGGAAAATGTTATGATGACCGTGATACTCTGCGACATCCGACAATATTATGTGCTTATAAAAAAGTTTATAAAACTATCACTATCAAGTATTGAGATGATCCATCAGTCAAAATTGTGTAGCATTAGTACGTTCAACTATGCTTATATAATTTATAACAGCTTGTGTTTATAACGTTAGCATTTACAAACCACCACTGCCTAGAGACAAACACTCTCTAAGCCCAATGCCAAGATGCATTCATATGTATATAAACAGAAAAAAAACACTAATTTCATGCGAGGAAAGCTTCATTCCTCACTTTGAGAGGAGGTTGAGAGGAAGGAGAGATATCTTGACTGTTTTCACTGAAAACAATATTGTGTGTAGGCGGGTCAGGAACACAAAGCTGGTGTGAAGACAATTCCCTGGCACCGAATGAACAGCATGACATGTTACCACCAACAAAAGACCAAAAGACCATAAATATAGCACAGAACGGGCTTCCTGTGATTCATGTAATCCTGCTGTATAGCCAGAGTTCATACTAATGATTAACACGAAAGATTAAGCTCTGCAAATATATAGAAATGACACTGTAGTATTTTTCACAAATAAAGAAATTGTTAAAAAATGTGAATAAATGGAAGTAAGCTCTGTAACCAGCAGTAGTGTAAGGGATCAGGTAAGTCATGCACACTGGGAATCTTTTTTTTCTAAGAAACACAAGGTAGCACTAATTTCATATACAGTACACAGCGAATATGACATGAATATGACATAGTGGCCAACTTGACATTGCGCTCTATGGTTTAAAATCAAGGATTCAAAATGTGTTGACCATGTATATGCAGTGACAGCTTAACTCTCCTGCCCGCATCCAATTTGCATGGACAGATGGACCTTCACGCAGATAATGAATGCACACTTCAAAAGATTTCACAGCAGGATTTGACAAAGTTTGCAAGGTTTGTGAAATGAAATCTTTATTAGATAACCAAAGACTAGTTAAATTATATAAATGTGTATTCGCTGAATGTTGACAGTAGATGAAAAATATTACAGCATTTGCCTTTCTATTACTAATAATAAAAATACTAATAATAAAAATTTCCTGTACCATTAACTTTGTTGTTTAACAGTTCTGCCTAATAATTTGTTAAACTAATTAAAAACAGCTGAAACAGAGAATGGGAACTCTTCTCAGGTCTGTCTTGCATCAGCCACACATCAGCCAAACAGAAAAACGTATCCAAAAAATGCCAAATAGTTTGTAGGTACATCGGTCGACCATTAATCTTGACTTAAAGGGACAGTTCACCCAAAAATGAAAATTCTGTCATCATTTACTCACCCTCAAGTAGTTCCAAACCTGTATGAATTTCTTTGTTCTGCCGAACACAAAGGAAGATATTTTGAAGAAAGTTTGTAACCAGGCTGTTTTGGGGCATCATTGACTTCCATAGTAGGAAAACAAATACTATGGAAGTCAATAGTGCCCCAGAACTGCTCTGTTTCCCACTTTCTTCAGAATATCTTCCTTTGTGTTCAGCAAAACAAAGTAAGAGTAAATGATGACAGAATTTTCATTTTTGGGTGAACTATCCCTTTGAGATAAAGATAAAAATTAAGATAAAAAGTTTTTATAATGCAGCCCCTCCTTCAGAGTAAGTCTGGACTGTTTTGAAGGTTTCAACATCTGCCAGGTGATGTTTGATCACTTAAGGCTTGAGTGATCAAACGTGTAGTGTAAAAAAGTAATAGGGCAACTCTCCTCAACATATGCTTGCAACATTTGCTTTAAATCACTTAATGTCCATAGCAAATACTGTGTATTTGTTCAAATCCCTTAGTAAGAGCAACAGAAATAATTATGCTTGCCTTGGAAAAGACTGGCTATTCTATAAAAAAAGCCATACAACACCTGTGGGTGGAATAATCTCTGTTAGCCAACATAATCTTTTGCAGATCCCAACCTAAATTTAACATGTAAGAGTTCTGTGCCATTTAAAATAACACCTAATTCGATTTGCAAACCAAATGTCAATATGTGTAAATCCTCTCAAGATTTCTCAGACGATATCATATGCATTTTAGCAGTCTGTGTCCCGCACTATGTAGATATTGTGGTATTTCCTGCCAGACACTGCCGCTAATTATCCCTCTCTGCCCGCTGCAGAAACATGGTTCTTTGATGGGCCCCTGACTCACACATGCAACCGTTACATTGTGACAGATGGCATATGAATCATTAAGACACCAGTAGATCAATTATTCATCATGGGTAAAGAGCAAACACTTAACTAATTGTCAAACATGCAGGGAGAAACAGACAAAGAGAGAGAGTGACAGAGAAAGCAAAAGACAGAAAGAGGCAGAGCAGACATCTGAAACCGCAATAAATTACAAATGAGTGCTAATGACGCTTGGTCAGAGTGTGTTTTAACTCTTGACCTGAACTGCTTGATTTATTTTGCCTTATAAAGCAATCAGCCACTTTCACACAGCAGAATAATACTATTGTGAGTCCTTTTTAGAGTGCATTGGAAATAAAGATGCACCTGACATCATTATTTTGAGTTTGATTTTTTTTTGTTACATCAAAGGTACTAGAGGTACATATTAGCTTAGAAAGAATCACCTTCAAATATTGTCTTGGATGGAGGGAACCCCTTGTTGTTCATTCATTCATTCGTGTATACATTTAATTATATAGTATTTCTATGTTGCAGTCCTAGATTTCAGTTGCTAATAAGCAGGGTCTGAAGTTGTACTTCCTGTTTGATCATTACAACAGTACCTGATCTGATCAGATCACCATCACACTAGTGTTGGTAAAGGGTGTGAAAAATCCCTGCTTTTGAAATTAAGTGTAAGGACACAATGCTAAAAAAATACTTACTGTATAGTGTTACAAAAGCTGTTATATCTGCACATTGTTGGATGTATCCTAGACTTTGTTGCTTTGCACCTTTATATCAAACTATTTAGGTAATGAATTAATATTTGCTTCTGAATGGTAAACTGTTCCATCTGAGCATGTTACTGTGCCAAACAGTACTTAACCTGGGCATCACAAACTATCTCACGGTGTAATATAAATCTGTTCATAAAATTTATTTATAAAAATTATGCAAATTTTGTTTTAATTAAATTATGCATACATTATGTAATAATTTAATTTGATTGATTGTATAGTTATGTAATAAATTTAAATAAATGTTTTAAATAACTGTAAGATTTTTGAGGGGCTTCCCTGGAGGTTTGGCCCCAGCCACTGACTTAGCGAGATATGTGCTCTATGGCACAGAGAGCCTACATCAGTGATGTGACTTTCCACAGTAAATACAACCCTCTACATTGCGAGTAAATCACTCGCATATGCGACTAAATCGTCACTCTGGGCGACTAAATGATGTCTAATATTAGCCACTGGCTAATAAATTCTCAGATTTTACTTGCCAGTGTGTAACTTGGAGGCTAAGTACATAAATTTAGCACAGATATATTTTCTCTCACCGAACACTTTGACTGAGCGCTTCAGAGCTTCACTCTCCGTCTAGCGATCTGTGCTATTTTTTTTTTCAGTTCATCTGAATGGATGCGCAGCGCACCCGTGTTTGACGTACCGTAAACTTTAGTGTGAAGGCGCATATCTCGTAGTCGCACACGCAAAGAAAGAAAGAGTGAGAGAGTCTTGCATAACATGCAGAATTGACGCGCTACATGTAAACGATATTCTTTGTTGTATTTTCCTGTCAAAATAACAGCGTTCCTTTTGGAATTCTTCAGCTTTTAAGAACCGCCGGGTTCTCTGGTAGTGGGTGGAACTAATGCGCAAATGGCAGTCTCATTGGCTGGCGCTCACCTATTATCATCCTCAACGCAGATAACCTGATTAATATTCATGAATCCAGCAGCTCATTAATCCTTAGTGCTTTTTATATTGTTCTTATTAATAGAATTTTTCTTCCTCTTTTTCTTCTTCTTATCATCATTATTATTATTATTATCTTATTATCAGTATTATATTATCAGTATTATTGTTAGTTTTTTCCCTTTTTTTTTTTTTTACAGAAACACTGAATGACCAAAAAAGCACCACCACCAGTCCTAAGTTCAGTTAAAATGACTAATATGCATTCATACATGGTTACCAAGTTTGAATTCTAATTTCTAAAGTTCTATCATTAAATAATAGGCCTACTTGATTATCATATTATAATGCTTGACTGACTGATGTTAAGAGTATACTTTCAGGTATTTAAAAAACTATACAGCTATATATATATATATATATATATATATATATGCATATGCACCATTTTACAAACATTAAAAATTATATATATATATATATATATATATATATATATACACACACACACAAATACATAGTATATCAGTCTGGCGAGTGAACTAAAAAATTTACTAGCCAATGGCGATTCAATTGCCAAGGTGTTCGTAGAGGGTTGAAATAGCACATCCATTGAAAACAACTGAAAAACAACTGAGGCCACTGATCAAGCTAAAGCGGGAAAAGTGCAGGACTTAAATTGCCAAAAAGGGAAAACACACTATATTAACAATAACTTCAGAGTCATAAATATATGGTTTCATGCACCCAGGTTATCATGTTTGTCTTTGCCTGGGCAGTTCAGAGCAGCTACATCACATTTAAATGACATATTTTTATCTGTAAATGTCCTATTTATAGTATTTTGTAAAATAGCTTGTCATAACAACAAAGCTTATCCCTGTTAACTGCAAATATCTCATAGATTTCAAAGACCTCCCTCAGAGAGGAACCAAAAATAATTTAGATTTTTTTTCTTTCAGATTAATTATAAACTAATGTGTGCTTTACCCCAGATATTGATGTTTACAGTGATGCCCACCCATCCTTCGTTTGGATTATGACCCCATTCCCCCCCACTGCAAAACGTGTATCAGTTTGCTCATCATCTGAGGTTCAAAAGTTTCCTTCACCGTCACTGGCGCTTCACACAGCAGCAGGGGAAATTCTCCCTCCATCTGGTTATAAGACACACCCCCTGCTTTCACCATAGCAACCCCAAGACCAATCAGCACTGCCCCTGATGGTCTTTCCTGTTGATTACAGTGAATATCATTTAAAACGTTGGTGTGATCATATAATTGTTACTATAATTAGAATCTAGCTGTATTATGAATGGTTTCATAAATGCATTTTTACTACAGAAATGCTAGATTCCTGATTGGTTGGCATGTTCCAAGGGTGTTAATTACATTTTTATACTTGCACAGCTATGCAGTAGTAGTTCCAGGTTTGTTGACCGCATTACTGTTCCACAGGAGCTCACTTTACCAGACAGAGAGAGAAAATGATTAGACAGACACAGAGTGTCCCAGCCAGTTATTACCCATCCTGTCAGTGTGCCAAGCCAGTGAAGGAGAAATTACAGGCCCCAGAACAGGTCGTCGTCCTGAAGGAACTTGTTTACCCGAATGACTTAAAATAGAGAGTAGAGATTAGCCTGAAGAAAAGAAAGTTCTTATTCCATTTTATCTGCTAATTCCTTCATTTAGCTCTCTATTTGTAACATCTCTGTTTTTCAATATTTAGAATCAATTTCCAGAGCTCATTAGTTTTACTAAAAAAATAATACAATACATGGTTTAATGAAAAACATAGTAGCATTATATAAAATATAAACATGCATTTCTTACAATGAAATAGTGCTACCTATCACACATGGACTTTAGGGACTTTTTTTTTTACTGATTCATTGACAGGTACAGTAACTGTCCAAATGAACTGATACACTAAAATGAATCAGACTTCTCAATGGTATGCTGCAACACACTGATCTCAGTCTGCTTTTTAAAAGGCCTCAACAGACTATCAGTTCAGCTTGTGGCCATAGATGAACAAGTCCCTGGCTGAGCAGATCATGTTATCTTTTTGACTGTCTGTGGTGAACAGATGGGAGTCTTTGCAGCAAGAATATACCAGAAGGTTGTGGTCAAGTCAGAAGAGACCACCCACTGGTCTCAACAAACACTTATATTACTGGAAACAGCACTTTCAATACTCCCAAAGGGCATATTCACACAATGCTGTGTTTTGTAGCTCTTAGAGACTTACTGTTATTACCTGCTCTTTATCATTTTACTGCTAAGGTGTAGGACAGTGAGCAAAAGAGAAAGGAGAAAGAAAAAGAAAGGGTGGAATTGACAGATAAATAAACTATAGTGTATAATGTTCTACTGTGTCATTAAAGTTATTTCTTCATTTAATATCAAATAATTAAAAATTAAAAATAATTTGGTCAATATATATATATATATACACTAGCAAAAGTTTGGCATAAGAGTTTTTTTTACGTTTTTGAAAAAAGTATCATGTTCACCAAGGCTGCATTTATTTGATCAAAAATACAATAAAAACAATAATATTGTAAAAAAAAAAATATTATTACAGTTTAAAAGAACCTTTCCATTATATTTTTTAAGTTTCCCAAAGGATTTTGTGAGACTTGTGGCAGCAGGTGACGGCACATATTAATTAGCATATTAATGACATCATTGCGTCGGGTTTGCATTCAGACAATTTTTGGCACTTCAGGTCTTTTCTACTCGCTAAACTATTACATACTTTAATTTAACTGAATGCCCAATAAAGCTGTTCTCAAAGTCAGACCTCGCGCTCTCAGGGCAGTATGTAATAATACTGCCCTGAGATCTTCTCAGGGCGAAATCTTCCAACTAAAGGATAGCTAAGGTTTATCTAAAAAAGTCACTAGGTTTGTCAGTATGTACCTTTTATGGGAAAAAGTTGCTAAAAGGGTCTGAAAGTTGCTAAATATAGTGCTAAAGTCGTGCTCTTGTGTGTGTGAGACGTAGGAGTCGATGTCAGGGGGTGGTGGATATTTGTGGTGGTCAATGTGAATATTGTAGCGGGCCATGATACCATGAAACCACGATAAATTTGTTCAGGGTTCTCTGATGAAGTTAAAAAGAACAGCATTTATGTGAAATATAAATATTTTGTAATACAATAAATGCCTTTAATGTCATTTGTATCTATTAAATGTCTATGAATTTTTTTTTTTTTTTTACAAAATATTACTAATATTAAATCAATATTACTGAAAATTCATTATAGGAACACATTTTATACACAAACGTAACCTTCTGAAGACTTAGGCCTATATTTATGGGTATCTGGTTACAAAAGAAGCCATTCATTAAAAACAATCCTTTTTTTTTGATGTTACAATTCATCCTGGAGTTGTAGTATAACAGCTGTTGGTGAGAAATACCAGCCTACGCGCTTTTTCAGACAACAGTGCTGACACAATCCTATTAAAATATCACTGACCAACTTCAACTACATCTCTCCAAAGCACACACTCCACCAACACACTCTCCAAACACTTGACCATGTGATCATCATCCAGCAAATTGATCATGAAGAGATGTCGAACTGTCAAGTTTGCTTTGCTTTGAAAAGACAGTGAGCTTGTGAAAATCAATTCAAAAACATTCATTCTTTTTTATGAAATAAAAAGGTGTCCAACGTCTTCATTTTCCCAGAGACTCACAGTGTGGATTTGAAAAGGTTTTGCAAGTGATTTGCTTTTCTTATATTTCTTCAATAAAAGAGGCGCAGTACTAAATTTGTAAGTACATCTTTGTCAAAAAGCAAATCTCAATCCATTTCCCTAGTGACATCTTACTACACAAGTTAACCCAATTAAGCTCATTTAATAAACCCTCTATGTGGAGGTTTCTAACAACAAATTTCCGACCTTAACCCTGTTCAGGTCATTGCTTTCTAAAAACTATTTATATTGATGGCACCGATATCCTCGTGGACAGTTCACCAACATGTAGTATCGTTGTGCTCCGGCATCTTGAGTTCAAGTCCCGGCCCATGGACCTTTTCCAATCTCAATATCTATATATCTATATATATATATATATATATATTAGTGCTGTCAAAATTAGCGCGTTAACGCATGCGATTAATTTTTTCAGTTTAACGCGTTAAAAATATTTAACGCAGTTAATGCAGGGGTGGGGCTAGGGTTGGCCGCCCCACTCACAACTGCTGCTTCTGTCACTTTTTCTCTTGACAAGAAGTGCATTTATTCAGTCGCAGAACGTCTTTACAACCACATCAAACGGGAGACGTTTCAGACACGCGCTCCACTTCACTTCAGCGCCAGGTGCGAGTCACTGTGTGAAGCTGTGTGATTTTCATAGTAGTGCACCCTTTAAGCTCACCTTACAATAATATGAAATCTTTAAAAATTACAGCACTGTAAAACCACAGACCAGCAATTAACTGTAAATTTATAATATTATGGACTTAAAAGTACAAGCCAGTAATGCCTGTGAAGTAATATATTAGCGTAGCACACAATCTTATACAGCCAGTCAGCTAACTGTGTTCTGTAGCATCTGTGCTATGTTGCTAAAACTATCTTTTGGATCTTACTGTAATTATTTCCCACATCCAAGTTCTAGGTTATAATATGCAAAAGTCTGAATATTAATCTCTTAATTTTATAGTAAGTAGTGAAACTTACTCAAAATAAAGGCTTAAACATCTAAAAAAACGCACTAAAGGGCTCTTCTTTTGGTGAAAGTTTTTAGACAGCTTTCAAAATGGCCGCCAGATAGTGTGAAAACATGGATACTCATATCTCAGTGTGCAATGATCTGATTGACTTGAAATTACAGGAGGTATATAGTAACAAACACATCAATTGGTTAAGACATCAAGTAGGAAAATAAATGATTTTTTCTTTTTATGATCTGAGCTCAAAAAATGGAAGTGTGCTTAATGGGTACGTGAGCTTAATAGGTATGTTTACTCTATATATATTACATTTTGACAATGGTGGCTTGATTTGCTCAAATTTTTCCTAAAAAGGAAACATTTTGGAGTATGGCTGAATGATTAATCGAAATCAAACCAAAATAGCAATTTGACAATGCAATTATTGAATTGCAACGGCTGCAATTTTTAATTAAATGAATATATGCACAGCGTCAGTAGTAAATGCTGCTCAATCTCTGCAAGAGCTGTGAGTTTGATACACTTATAACGCGCATCTGAAAAAGCAACATGCACCAAACATCCTCTCAAACTTAAAGGTGGGGTATGCATTTTTTCAAAAACGCTTTAGAAAACGAGTTGGGGCCGAGTACCAAAACAAACTTGTAGCCAATCAGCAGTAAGGAGCGTGTCTACTCATGATGCAGAGGAGAGAGCAGCGCTCATCAGTGCACATGACGGACATTTGCCGAGCCAAGCCAAGCCGAGCGATGACAGAAAGATAGAGATGGCAGAAAAAAAACAAAAGAGGAAAACGTCTGCAGAACAAAAGAAGGCTTACACTGCTGTCGGTCTGTCTACACTGGGCGCGACAAAGCGACCGTTGAAAATCATTTGAAATTTGTGTCAATATGTCATAAATAGAATGCGGCAGCAGTTTACTGTCGGGGATTTGTTGTGTTGTGGCGCAGCATCCAGTGTAGACAGCATCACTGATTATAATGAGTTTTGCTTTGTTTCACAGAACTAATCGTTGCCGTACGTATGTGTGGGGCGGAGCTCTCAAAATAGGGGCGTGTTTGTTTTGGTGATTTCAAATGTCAACACTGGCTACCAGAAATCGCTTACCCCACCTTTAATGAGAAGCTTGTATAAACCTGTTGTCCAACAACATGTTTTTACTCCCAAACATCAGTCGAGTGTTTGAAATAACTTGGACAGTGGATGCATAAAAGGCTTATATTTCATAAGACATAAGACATTTTACATACCTCCTGATAAAAATTAAGAAATTACTGTCAAAGATTTATATCACAACAGTATTATATGATGTACAGTTATAGGCTGCCTGCATTTTAACAAGTAACCCTGCAGTTTTTAGTAAAACAACACTTTTCTATAAAATAAAATCAGTATTGTTATTATCTTATTAATTTTAATCTAATTATTATATTGTTATTTTTTTGGCAATTTGTTTTTTTTTTTTAAAAATCACATTTTAAATCACAAATCTCATTTTTAACCAGAAAAATTGCAGTTAGACTTTTTTTCCCCAAATCATGCAGCCCCAAGGAGTAACACATTTCAGTGTAGACTTTTTGTGTCAGTGTAATTCAGGGCTCTACATTCAGCAGTTGCATTTGCAAATGAAAATATTTGTGGACATCACTACGAGTGACCTGACCGAAGCTCATAAATAGTTGTATAATACAAATATACCATGCAACAGTAATGTTCACTGTGATTGGCTGATTTTCATGCCAAAATAAAATTGTGTGCAATGACCTACACTTCAGAGATTGAACATTGTGTTTTTGTATATTTATGTTTACAAGGTGAAACAGCTACTGTTGTTTCAACAATGATTTCATTAATTTAAATGCTGGTTAAATTTATAATTAATTCAACAATACATACATTCCTATGGCAATTATAATGCTAGTAAAACAGCAGAGAATTTACACAGATTATTTACCCGTGTCGGCAGTGTGCAGCTGACACACCCACCTTAACAATTTCCATATATTGCTTATCCTGCCTGAAAAGACCCTGATCTTTGCAGATAACATCCGAAGTAACAATTAATTTACATACTTTTATTCTAAAAAATAATCCTGTGCAACCGATATGCTGAAAACTGGGTGATTTTATGTCAGGTCATTGATGAGGCTGTCAGTCATTGATGCCCTCTGTCGGTAGGGAATAGCAATATGGTCGCTCAAACACTTCCAGTGGCTCCACCACCTGCTGGCAGTTTAGAATGCTACGAGCAATCCAGTCATTTAGATCAGTGTCTATAATATACAATGGAATTTGGAATTGGAATGGAATTTGAGGAAAAATCCAAGCAAAGCCAAAGAAGAACCGTTGCACGTCTCCGAGCAAACACAGAAGTGTTTTGTGAATGAACGAATCTGCCTTTTTGTGACCCCTTTAATTCTGATCAGATCATGCAGTAGAGTACAGTTTATCAACATACTATAGGATCCTGGAGCACCATATGGAACCAATACATCACAAGTAAGCTGCAGGGGGTGAGGTCTTTTGCTCAGACCCCCCACCTTGTCCATATACATCAATCAAGCTGACAGCTGATTGGTCCAGAGCATTTGAATGACAACTGAATGCCTGCAGTCTTTAAAGGGGTCCTATTATGCTTTTTCACTTTTTGAATTTTAGTCAGTGTATAGAGTGTATGTTTGGGCATAAAACGATCTACAAAGTTACAAATCTCAAAGTCCACTCCAAAGGGAGATATTTCGTTTTAAAAAAATCCCTTTTCAAGAACTACAACAAACGGCTCGTTTGGACTACAAAGTTGTTTTCCTGTATTTGTGACATCACAAATTGTAAATCCCGCCTACGGAAATTTGAATGGTTGGCGGGTGGGAAGAAGGCTTGGTTGAGCACTGCACGTTTCAAAATCGAAACCCAGTGCGGGTGTTTTTATATCACTGTATTTCTGATGGAAACCAACTGTTTTCAGAAAATTTTGGATGTCATTTTCATTTCATCTTGCATGTAATGTCTGATAAAGCAGCATTTGTGAGCGGAGCTCTGTTTTGTGTACAGCGTTACCGGGGAAACCTCGATCTCTCCCGCTCCAACAGCGCCTCCCGCTGGCAGAGAATTAATTTGCATATATATATGCCGCCACAAATAGTGTAAGTCTGTGGGACTATGGTATAAATAAATTCAACTGTATAACAGTTTCAGTGCAATTCATGTTATAATGTTAGAATTAAAGAACAATAAACATAATACATATTACCGTTGCACTTATCTGTATATAGTCAATGCAGTTATTTTTAAGCTGTTGTTGACATCCTATCTAAAACGTGATTTAGCCAAAAAAAAACAAAAAAAACAATAATAACATTACCACTTTAATATGTCTTGCAATATCCGTGCGTGCAAAGGTTCTGCGCGATCCTCTTGTTCAATATTCTCGAGGTCTGAATTGATATGGCAATATTGACGAACTTGCTGTTTTGGCAAGGGGCGGGGCAGTACTGAAACACCGTCTAAGCTGTTCGCCAATCACAACACACTGGGACAGCTAACCAATCACAACACATATCGTTTTTCGGAAGGCGGGCCTTCATCAAACCTGGAACTAATCGAGTCATTTGTGTCAGGCTGGGGAGAGAGGTATTGTAGTAATGTAAATTATGTGAAAAATAATGCGATTTTCGAAGCACCAAGCATGAGAGCATGTTCTAGTACATCCCCAAAACAAAATCAAGACTTTGTAAAAGACCATAATAGGACTCCTTTAAAGATCAACCATCTATACACCAGTTGCAACAAAATTATTGAGACAAGACATGCAGTAGAGAGGATTTTTAGAGTAATGCATATATCAGGCAAAGAGCTTGGTTAGAAAAAGCAGCTGCATAATAGAAGTTAGACTGGTCACAATTGCAAGACTGTTTCAAAACATACAACTGCAATATATTTCCACATATTTTAATTTCATGGCAAATATGATGCACTAAGCAGACAATCTAATGGTCACAACTCAACACTCCCAAGTCCACCCAGAGCATTTATGGGAAGTAAAAGCAACAAATGGGTTATAATTTGTAGAACCATAGGAATGTTAACATATAACTGTCCACATTTTCTGAAAATTAACCTGCCCAATTGAAGACTAGGGATGTAACGGTATGAAAATTTCTTATCACGATTATAGTGACTAAAATTATCACGGTTATCAGTATCATCATGGTATTGTTAAAATGTGCTGGAGATGTTCAAAAAGTACCGACACATAAATAATTTCACTAGGTTTTATATTTAAAAATCAACAAACGACAAATAAAATGACTTTTTGTTTGCATGATCACTAAAACAATAACATTACCAATGATGTTCAGATTTTAAATGACAACTTGACTGAAAACAGTTAATTAGCATGTTCAAATATCTAGTGTAAATGTTCAAATAAAGCTTTGAAAAAGTTTCATTAAAAGGTAAATGTCACATTTCAGCTTTTAGATAAAGAAAAGCTTTCACTCAAAATCATAATTAATAATTATATGTATTTTATGTGCTACATAAATAATTCTAGGTAACTTATCTGAATTATTTCAATGTGTAGACTCCACATAAGCTTGTTTTTCATCAACCGGTCAATATTTACAGCAGGGCATGCAAATTCGGTCCGTTTTTGGCCAGACAGAAACTGCACACAAGCTGAATGTGAATGTAAGTCTCTGTAAATCCACTCTCTGTCAGCAGGTGGCGCTTATGGAAAAGCTGAATTACAGCTGTTTGCCGTAAACTCCGTGGACAAAGCAGTATTGCGATTAAGAACACTTCTAGGTATTACATGAGCGAAGATGAAAACAAAATGTCATCGAATCGTTTCTGAAGACAGTCAGAACCTTCAGAGGCACATTCATATAATTAATTCATTCATATATTCATTTGTATAATTCCCTCAGCACTCTTTTAAAACCTCCCAGCTTTTCTGCCCTATTTTCACTCAAAACGAAACTAGCCTACTCTGCATGCTGTGCGCACATGAGACTGTTACTTAAAACTGTGCTTTATATTGGACAGTATTTATCACGAGTTGTTCAAATCGCGGTAATCGAATACGGTTTTAATGATAATTAAAATATGAAACGGTAATACTAACCGTGGGAAATTTTATCATGATTTATCATCAAACCGGTAATCGTTACATCCCTATTGAAGACAATCCAAAATATGCCGGTATAATGTGGTTAGGTAATCATACTGGTGGTCATTTACATCTAGAAGTGCTAAAGGTACAAAATAGGTTGTCTAGGGTGTTTTTTAAGGTTCAGAAATGTAATGAAATATTGTCATTAAACATACATTTTTTAAATTATAGGCCTAAGTATAAAACATAAAATTGTACAAAAGTGTTTGATAACATGGAAAATAAAAAATTCTTTTTATAGTAACAACAGTTCAGGGTTCAGGGTGACATGGAGTTTCACACTGTTCCTGTTCACTGGAGCATCTGCGTCTCATAGTCAAGACTCAAGCCTGCTGTTCTTACATCAGCAGCTGAGGTAATGATAGAGTGTGTGAACGCATTATCCAGAAGAAGCTGTATTGTGCTAGTCACGTGGCTCAGTAAAGGAGCTGCTAGCAGACAGGCACTATAATTAACACACAAAACGTGCGCACATGAAACACACAAGCTTAGCTTATATGCATGTTCTCATAGGTGGTCGTATAAATGCAAGAATTGGATTAATGCATCCTAAATCCTAATGCATTAAAAAGTAGCATGCTATAGGTCCCCGGATTGCAAAGCAAACATTTATATCAATAACTGATAAGCTTGCTTAATTTAACATGCCTTAAATATTACCATTTTAATAATCATGGTAACAATACTGCCATGCTGTCTCACTACATATTCAAAATTATGTACCTTCCCATCACCAGTGAAGTACATACTTTTAGTGTGTCGCAGAAATATGGGAAAAAGCATGCAACCCATATTTCTCTCCAAGTGCAAACTAGTGTTTTCTACTAGTCCAGTTGATGTTGTCTTCTATATGCTCCTCATTATGAATATATCAGCTGGGCTTCTTCCAGCAAGCCTGTGACAGGTGAGCTGTGGTAAACCTAAGGCAAGCTCTTTCTCCCTGCTCTCACGTCACCCAGCTCCCTCTATTACAGCATTGTCCCTTCGAGCCTAACGCTTCTTAAAAATAGCGTGGGTGTAAAGCCCTGCTAGAACAATGGGGGCCGTGCACGGATGACAGCTGTCTGTCCTGTCAGAGCGTGGACACGTTCCGTGGTGCGACAGGCTCCCGGCAGACGAACTCATAACTCCTGTCAGGAGGGAGAGCTCCTATATGATTCTGCCTGTTCGCCAAAAGTAGAAATTATTGCAGGCTCACGCCACAGTTTCTTTACAGCAAACAACCACGGGGAGATGGGGAGCGTAGATTTAAACTGATCAATCAATCAACAGCTGTTTATGATAATTAGGCTACCGCTGGGCTTATGTGAAGCAGGCCAGGCACACAATCTCATTAGGATGTGTGTTTACATTTGTTACCTGTCACCAAGCATGATAACCTAGCATTAATTGGAGGTTAGTGTGTTTTTCCAACACTGTGTAATTCTGCTTTTCTAATCTAATTATAACAGGTGGATATGAATGTTGAACATAGGGTCAACAGTACAATGACGGTGGGAATACAGAAAAGCATGCTAATGTTAGTCATAGTCTGCAGAATATGCAAAATATCAGTTAAAAAAACAAAAGGGTTTTATTTAGTACTGACCTGAATAAGCTATTTTACATAACAGAGGTTTACAGTTATTCGTGACAATTTGCAGATTCTGCAATTCAAAATACAAAGCGAAATTTTGAATAGCAGTCAATAGTGAACCAGATGGTGTACTTATAGTGTCTAGCCAGCAGGGGCTAACGGGGCCATTCTAACCAGCCAAGCTTTGACCATTCGAGTTAAAATGGCATATAACAGCACCTAGCAACAAGTATGGCAGGAAATTAGTAACAATTTAAATCTTCCAGCAAGCCAAATTCACACAACATGGTCTCTGCCTACTACTGTGCTTGACCCTGTGATATTTTTTTTTTCAAGCTTAGTCCAAATACATTTAATTTTTCTGAATGATGTCTTGGTTAGTGGTTGTAGGTGAACAACATTTTTTAATGTCATTCACATGAAAGAGCTCATTCAGCAAATCATTGTAGATAAACTACTCCAAATAACTGTTTTGAATGCATTTAGCATTGATCAGTGAATTTTCACAGGCAAAATCCAGTCTAGCTTACTGGAAAGACTTTTATAGAGGTCAATTCAAAATGAATTCTCTAAATATGCATTTTTGCCTCTTTAAAAGCTCAGAGTTACAATTTTGCAACACTCGAAAATAGGCCTAAAAATTCCACTTCTTAAAAAGCAATGGCTCCCTGAAAACACGTTTAATAGGGAAAAACAATAGAACCAACATCAACACTTGAACATGTGAGGGTTAAATATGTTTTAAAGCAAAAATTACTGTTTTTAGTACTGCTGTTTGCTATTGCACTAGAGGAATTCATCATTTTCAACATCCAAAGAAATCATGTTTACTGTCACGCACGCACGTTTTCATAAAATTGGCAGCACAGACCGATGTTGGTGGATTTGAAGGATGCTTATCAGGTTCTCTGAGAGAGCTCTATGTGTTTGGCAGAGCCGGAGAAACACAGATAGAGCGTGTGAGGGGAGTACACCATGCCACATGCCCACAGCTTAAAGAGGGGGCGGGTGACTAGTAGACACAAGTGCTTATTAATGCCATTAGGGATGAGGTCCTCTCATTCCCCAAGATTCTGGGTGCTGGATGTTGACTTGCAACCAGACCCAAGATTGCAAAGACACCATTTGCATTTAAATGACTGGAGTCCTGAGCCAGCCGATAATAGGCTTTAAGGAAGGACTGGCAACCCATTTATCCACCTACTCACAGCGACTATACAATCAGACTTCTGCACCATGCCACCATACTGCGCTAATCTGTACTTCCTGTACACAACGCTGCTAAGACACAGTCAAGAGCAGAGGAATGATAACTAGCACAAAAACACGCCCGCATACACTGATAACTGTGAATGTTGCGACACTGGAAAGGACACAAGAACACATGAATTTAGTGTCAACAAATGCTTCAATGCAATGCTGAGTGCTTGGATGAACCAGGCAATATGTGCTTAAAAAACCTAAAAACTGAACCTATTTACTTTAAGACACATTCCTGGTCTTATGGTGCATGATTCTTCAGTCCATGTTATTTCAAATAAAAATAAAGTTTGCCTTCATAAACTGAAATGCTTTTTGTCCCAAAACAGTAGGACAAAAGGCATTGTGCATTTGTAGTCAATTATTTGGCATGCCATTGTTGAAAGCTTTTACAACAGTAAATTGTTATTTAATAATGACTTAAAATTAGTAAATTGAAAATAACTGCAATTACCTTCAATTTTGAATGCAGTTTTTATGTAGTAACAATGATGTCATATATTTGATGAGCTTTCCACCCTCTTCCTGTCTCTCTCTCTCTCTCTCTCTCTCTCTCTCTCATTCATTTTCTGTTCTTTCTCCTTGTTCTCTGTGCACATGACTTCATTAAAATCTAATGAGTGACTATGACTCATCTGATACCACCAGATCTTATAATCTTCACTCAACTCCTAATGAGGGTGCAAGGCTTTGATGAAATACTGCCTCACCATTTCATCTAGGCGGAGGAACATAGACAGGATAAGTGCAAGTAAAAGGAACAGAGAAAACTTGTGCAGATCTGACTGCCTACATTTCATCTAAACATATGCAAAATACTACAGACTTCACACTAGGGCTGGGACGATACGCTGATCTGCCGATTCAATACTATCCCGATACTTGTGTGCCGATTCAATATTTGCGATAATTGAGTATTGCGATTATATAACTATTGCAATTCGATATTACAATTTATTGTGATTTTTGCTTACTTATTAAAGACTAGACAATGGAAAATACTTGATCATACCCTTAAAGAGACTGTATATGATATAAAGGGAAATATAAACAAAAACAATTCATCACATCTTTCCGAACTTTTACTTCAGGAGCATACACATACACAGTGTATATTCAAAGTACCTTGAACCATGAAACTTTCAAGTACCAAAACCCTGAACTTGCACATGAATATAATTGTCAAATGTTCAACAAAATGAGTAGAAAAAATACTGAAATAAAATAAAGTGCTATGTTACTTTGCATTCCGTTTTAGTCATGTTTAGTCATGTTTTCCCAGCAGTGTGTAAAATCCAAAGTGTTTTCACACTTGGGATTCAAAACGTGAAGGTGCAGAAAGAATTCTGGAAGAGGTTTGATCCTCTCCCTCCGCCATGGTTTTGCTTTCTCGCTCCGGTTTGAAATGTATACGACGTCATCTAATGCAGCGGCACTGCGCACACAGACCGATCGTTGTATGACGTTATCAAAGCACCGTGAAAGCACACCATCAAAGCACATTTTTAAAAAGAATTGCGATAGGTGAATCAATTTTTTCTCCCACCCCTACTTCACACCTTTGTTCCATCAGAAAAATGATGTACTCTAGGAGTCATCCAGCTACAGCAGGCAACACCTTGCACACAGGTCAAGTGTAGTAACATGACACTCAAAGTTCAATCGATTTTAACTCTGACCTCATCAACCAAAGATTACCAGATAATCAGGAATATCATTATGTGGGTACTGCCAGCACACAAATCTAACCAGGATGCCAGAAACTGATCCTGTGCACATACAGAAACATCAATTTGTACAACACAGCGACAAAGACATTAAGAAATTAATCATTATCATATACACATTACACAACAGATATTCTACAGAAATGAATACATAGTACAATCCCTTTTTACATATTTTACCACTATTCAGCAATGCTGCTACTGAATCTCATTTTAGCTTGTAGTCTGAATGTGATGAGAAAAAAACCCAAAGACAATAAACAGACAAAATGTCTTTCTATTGCATTGTCTGCACTAGCTGCTAACAAAAAAACATGCTGTATGACCATAATACCCAGTTAATGAACAAATGACTTTTATTTAGTGAACGAATCCAAAAAAAAACTCACCATCTCAGAGCTGAATCAGTCTAATGAATGAATGAAAAAAGTATCATTTGTTTAGCATATACACTACTAAAGTTTTTAGACAGATTTTTTAACGTAATACTTTTATTCAGCAACAATGTGTTAAATTGATCAAACAAGATAGTAAAGTCTTTGGCATTTAAAAAAATAATAATTCTATTCTTTTAAATGTTCTAAAAAAAGCAAAAAAGGTTTATCAACACTGATAACAGTAAGAAAATGTCGTGAGCACAATGTCGTGAGCGCAGAAATGTCGTGAGCGCAGTGAGCGCGTGTCGAGTTTCAAGTTCCTTGGCATCCACATCTCTGATGACCTCACCTGGTCCCATAACACCTCCACCCTGGTCAAAAAGGCACAGCAGCGCCTTTACTTCTTACGGAGCCTTAAGAAAGTTCACCTGAATCCCAGGATCCTTGTGGAATTCTACCGCTGTACCATTGAGAGCATACTCACGAACTGCATCTCAGTATGGTACAGCAATTGCTCCGCATCTGACCGCAAAGCACTCCAGTAGCGGGTGGTGAAAACTGCTCAACGGATCACCGGCACCCAGTTAACTTCCATTGAGAACATTTATCATAAGCGCTGTCTGGGCAGGGCAAGAAACATCATCAAGGATGCCTCTCACCCTAACCATGGACTTTTCACCCTCCTTCCATCCGGCAGGCGTTACAGGAGCCTACGCTCTCGCACTAGTAGGCTCAGGAAGAGCTTCTTCCCCGAGGCTGTGACACTTCTGAACGCCACACCACCAATCTAACCTGCACCTGCTTTATTCTGCACTGGTCACAGTACTTTACAAACATGTATTTGCACTACTCATATTTTGCACAGACTGCACATTGTTAAAGTTATTACACTATAAACTGTCTAAAGTTGTTACTGTACAAAGCACAGTAAACTATTTCTATAAAATATTGCACTACTGTTATTTTGCATTGTTTATCAATACTTTTTGCACACTCATCCAGCTGTATTTATTACCACTGTTCTCACGTTTCTGCTGTTCATAATGTGTATATATAATCCTACATTGCTCTGTTCATAATGTAAATACAATCCCTACATTGCATTCCTATTTATATTCTGTATATACTCTGCTCTATACTGTATATAGCAATTCCACTGTACATTCTGTAAATCATATCTTCACTTACTCTGCACTTATGTATATAAAATACTATATTCTTGCACTTCTGGTTAGATGCTAACTGCATTTCATTAGCTCTGTACTTGTACTCTGCATAATGACAATAAAGTTGAATCTAATCTAATCTAATCTAAAAATCTTTTTTCGTGTATGAACAAATCAGCATTAGAATGATTTCAGAAAGATCATGTGACACTGAAGACTGGAGTAATGGCTGCTGAAATTTCAGCTTTACCATTACAGGAATAAATCCACTTTAAAACATATATAACATTTTTATATTCAAAACTTTTAAATAGTATATTACTGCACAACATTACCACTATTTTCGCTTAAATAAATGGAGCCTTGGTGATCATAAGAGATACTGATCCCAAGCTTTTGTACAGTAGTGTAAGTACAGAAGGACCATGGAGCTGGGGGCAAAACCAGAATTGTGGAAACATGCTGAGGACATTTCTTGATATGAGTCATATTAAAGGGTTTTTAGACTCTCAGTCATCAAATTAATTATACTTCAACCAGTCTGAACCTTATGATTACGAGACCTCAGTGCTGCTAGTGTGCTGTCTCTAGAATGATTATATCTTGCTGCTGATGATTACTTCCCTTTATGATGTGTATAACCAACTTTGTCCTGACTTACAGGCACAGAGGTGTATATACAAGGGTGTTTGTGTGTATTGTTATTGCTGTGTGTGCGTGTCAGGTGTCAGTATACATCTTACAGGCCCATGAGAAATTGGGGTTGAGAGGTTAAAGACTTTCTCGCATTTTCTTTCTCTCATAATCCAGACAAAGATCCAGGGCTCATCAATAATGAAAGCGAGTTGGAATCATGTAAAATTCTCTAAGAAGCCCATCTCCCTTTGTACTTTAACACTATGACAGCGATTAATATTTCATATGTATCGTTACGTTGCACTGTGTATGTGTGTGTCTGCTTTTTTCTTTCTTTCTCTTCCTTCTTTCTCTTTTAGATAGCTGCCCTCTATGAAAAAACAGATGAAAAACATTACGGAACTGAGCAAAATGGCCACTGCCCTTCACCCAGGCTTCTAAATTGTGGTTTACTCTGCAAATGAAAGCTGCAGCAGCCTTTCCCTTGAGGAGAGCACTTCTTGACACTTTTGTTTTGACAGCGCTAAAGCAATATCTGTTCTTGGCGATAGAGTGTTTTCAAGGTGCTGTTCATTTTTCCACTCAGTCTGGTCTGAAAGTTAACACTCTCCCCAGATGATTCAATCAAGCAGAGTTTAATGAGGTAAAATGAGGCAAAAGTCCAGCAAATTTCAGCAAATCCACAACCTTGTGTTGTGCAACATCTTGCCAATGCAGAATGTTGCCCGCAAGGAAACATTCTCCTTTTCAACAGTGCAAAATACAAGGAAACTATCAAAAGATTCAACTGACTAACTCTGATCTGCAAGCAAAGGTGGAATAAAACCATGCACTGAAATTCATAACCAGTGGTTTAAAATCAGCAAACCCAGCATCATTCAGAAGATAGTAGCACTTGCCACTCACCCACTTAGGACAACAATGAAGTCCATGACGTTCCAGCCGTTCCTCAGGTACGAGCCCTTGTGGAATACAAATCCCAAAGCGATGATTTTTATTCCAGCTTCAAAGCAAAACATTCCTATAAAGTAGGGCTCTGTTTTTTCCTGAAAAAAGAAAACGGATTGGGTGTAAGACAACAGAAGCCACCTACATAAAAGGGGGAAAAAACTAGAATTCAAACTTGCCCTAAAAATGCCATCTAGGTAGGGTGCTCATCAGATTTTGAATGTTCTATTCAACAAATTCATTATTAAGATTTAATCATTATTAAGTTTTAATTGAGGTTTTACTTACTCAGGTAAGAGTGCCACTACTTGCCTCTGTTTAAACAAGCACTCCTTAGAAATATGTCAAAGAAGTAAAACAGTAACGAAACACTATTTGAATGGGAATAATTAGCTTGTGGTGAGTGATTCAATGGGGGAACTACAGTCTGAATAAAGTTGTCAAGAACAAAGAATATAAGGAAGAAAAGAATATGAGCACACAAGAGAGAAGGGCTGTGCTACATTTAAAGAATAACTGTGGTGTCTAGACCGTGATCCAGAATAGTAGGTTTTCTCATTACACACATTGCTAGAAATGCATCTATAAGTAGATAACTAGACCAAACTGATTCATTTATAATAAATGATTTGGATAAACAATGTTTCTTTCAAATGAAAAATCAGTTGAAAGAGGAGATAAGGATAACAGTGCTTCATGTATAGTTTATATATGTATATGTAAGAGTGTAGCCATGTTCTCACAAGTCTCTTTGACATGGGTGTCTTATCCTCTCCAGGCAGGTGCTGCTCCAAGGCCAGGACAATGCAGTTGGCGATAATGGTGGCCAGGATCATATATTCAAACGGAGTTGAGGAGGAATGTTAAGGAAGAGTACATACTCAAGACTGATGTTTATTAACACAAGATCACACAAGATGTTACTGTGCTCACTGTGAAAAGTTAAACAGCACATACTTGAGTATATAAAAACTTTTCACTTGTCATTACTTAAGGTCTTTGCACACTGAGTCCGAAATTCTCATCCAAAATTTTTGCACATTAAAAAATAAATATGTCCTCACGTTGTGTCAATCATGTTAACACACTGCCTCCGAAACTTTCAACCATCATAAAAATTCGGATCAGTTTCAATTTTTTGCGTTTTCACATCTGTAGCAAGCATTTTGATAGGAAAGATGACGAATACGATAAAAACACATACGAAAATTTTGGACTGTGCAAGGACCTTCATACTTTACCATAAAAACAACTAAACAATTTAATTGTTAAAATCCTAGTTCCTTGCTCAAGTCCTAATACTGTAGTACATTAATAAAACTGCCTATTTGATATGTGAATCTGTTTGAATTACTCATTTAAAAAGAAACGACTTGAAAGAATGATTCACTCACAAATCTGACAAACTGAACCACTATGGATTGTCTTTTTTTCTTTTCTTTTTTAAATCTACACTCACTATAGAAATTTCCAAACTATTAAAATAACTTCCTAATATTTCCAGGTTTTTCATGGTGGTGGGACCCCTAGAGCATGTTTCAGTGTGCATGTGTAAAAGATTTGCTCTCTTGTTCCCTCACACACACACACACACACACAGCCAACAAGTGAATGAAGACCATTGCCTTGTCCTGTCAAATGAAAGAGAGCAGCAGTTCACAAGATGATTTCAGGACCCCTGGTGGTTGTGAGTTCACAGTCAGCCACTGATTTGCATGTGTGCAGAAAAATGTTGGATTTTGCTATGTAGGCACCTGCCAATTTCTGCCAGGGTGTGTGGGGATGAAAAAACAGTAAATAAAAGAGCCCAAATCTGCTTAAGACACATAGAACAAATAGAAGTACAAATAGAACAGGTAGCTAGAGGACAGACCTCTGGAGAAGTCTCTCTCTCTTCTGTGCCTTTCTTTCCCTCAGTTTGTGTTAATTAAATTAAGCCCAGACTTTGCTTAGTCCTTGTTCTAGTAGCATAATAGCAACAAGTTGGCATTGGCATAAACAGTAAAATCAACATATGTTTTGGTAAAATAGACAGTATATGTTTAGGATATTTAAATAAAAGAATGTGATAAATATAAAGAGGAACATTTCAAAAGTAATAGTGTTCTAAAAAGGCTGTATAATCTTCAAAATGAAATTATCTTGTGCACATGCTCTGCATGGGTTTAATACATTTAATAAATTTTTTTAATGCAAAAAGTGACTTTTTTCCCTACAGTACGGCTCTTAATCTAAAATAAATCTGACATCTCTATGCTATAATTTGCTATGTTTTGCTATGTTTTTGACTATAATTTTTCCATTTCTCACAGTATTTCTTTAAAAACTTGTTGCTGGTAACTTAATACATGGATACATTATTTTAGCTTTTATAAGAAGCAAAAGAGTATGAGAGGAACATAGAGAGAATGAGAGACTACAGCTATTGCAATCTGAGAAAGAGCAATAGAGAGACAGAGAGAGAGAGAGAGAAAACGGTATCCGTGGCAACAGGCTCTCTCCTGTCTGCCATAAGTCAGTACTCAGAGTTAATATGGTCTCTGAGCCATCAGTGTTCTCTACATGCTGCTGAATGCATTCGTACAATCAATACTGACTACACAAACATCCTTTCAATGTACCCACCACAACACATGATACTCAATATTTCTTCAAATCAGCTCTAAACAAGTTCAGGAAATTTGGCAATACTGAATAGTCCAGCCACAGGATAACAGGTATCGCCATTACCTTCAGCGACTTTATCAGCAAATTCTCTCTTTTCCAAGCTCTCTCAGTCTATTTCTACATTTTGCTGCAATATATTTCAAAATAGCAGTGCAAGTAGTGGCAGTGGAATGTGATACAGTTCAAAGTGCTTTTCAATGAGCAAAAGAATGAATAGCATTTCAATCCAATGAAAGCTTGGAGCATGAGAGAGAGAGAAAGTGATTAGGAGATATATAGAGAATAAATGCGTGGAAAAATAGAGTTTCTATTTCTGCGTCATCATTCTGAGAAGCCCACAGTGAACTCTCATTTCTACTCTGAGCATCAGTGTCACAAGATCCTTTGGAAATCATTCTAATATGCTGATTTGGTGCTCGAGAAACATTTCACAAACTTTTTTTCTTTAAAATAATAAAACTTTCTTTAGAATAATAAGACCAGGCACGATAAGACCAGGAACATGATTTAGGAAAGCAAACAGGATTCATTTGATTTGACTTTAAAACTCTCATTCATCAGGCGGTTTTCTGAACCTGATTAAGGCAAATGAAGAGATCCTTAACACCTCCCACTGCATCCTCTGTTTCTCCCTCTCCTGTTCACTGGAGGGAGGCCTAGGGCCGATTGACAGGATCAATTATTGAGTAAGCATGGGCACGGTGGGGTACTTCCTCCCTCAGCCACACAGTGGGGATCAGAGGGGCGAACAGCTGCGGCTTCCCCACCGGCCGAGCAGCAAAGCGCCCCACTCGCTTCATTAAGCCCCTGTCCTTCCCACAGACGCCATCGACCCACCACAACCGACCTGTCCACCTGACCTCATGGCCAAACCGGCCCACTTCAGGAATCGAGATGCCAAATAATGACATCACCTGATGATCTCCTTCCCATGTGCGTCACTAACAGAGGCAACAACACGTGCTTCCACCCCTCCGTGACATTCACTGCCTACACACCCACACCCTAACAAACATGTTCTTCCCTAATGACTCCATCTGTAAGTTTTCCAATTCACCAAATGACTGCATTTCTCTCCAGACACATCTCTGTCCCTCCTTCCAGCACTCCATCAGCTTGAGCTCAAATCACACGTCGAGCGGCACTTCAAACAAAGCCTTCCTAAATTACCGCTCTCACACACAGGTTATCGATGCTGCACCACACAGGGCTCGTGAACATGCTGTTTTGCAAACCGGTGTGACCTTTGGTTATGCCACAGGCTATGTGTGTGCATGTTTGTGTGTACATATGAGGAGAGGTGTGTCTTTTTTCACAAATTTGCTGTCTATTATGATTTCATTTACAACAGACAAATACAATTCAAAATGTAATTTTGTAAATGTAAAAATTCAGATTAAAAATCTATTTTTCCCTAATTATAGTCCATATGGCAACAGAACATTTTGTTATTTGTTTTTATTCCTGATGTGCAATACCGCTCAGTTTTATCTCATTGGTCCAAAATCCCCTCATAACTGTACATAAAACATTAAATATCTACGTAATAAACATCACCTTCTGCAGTATCTTTGCTTTCGGTGTGAACAGACAAATCACTTGTTGATGGAAACTTGCTGTGTCGCACCTGGTTAAGACACACTGGCTGCTAAATAAATAAATATATTAATTAAAAATCTATTATAAATTCACTAATGATATAACACAAATCCATGTTGACAAGCTTAAGCTTCAATAATCCTTTTGAAAAGCCAATGATTTCAGATATATTTCAAGAGTCTACAATTAAAACTTACTGCTCTGATAAAATCCCATGATATATCACATTAGTAAATCTAAAAAAGGAAAGTCCATTATTAGAAAGAAACAAGATTAGCAAAACTGGGCAGCGTCCGATACTATCACATGCAAATGCTGACTGTTCCTCCCATACAAATGAACACTGTGTGGGAGACATGCATGCATCTAAATTGGAGCAAGATGGGCTTTTTTTATAATGTGTTTGACTCATGGAGATTCAACTTTATTTTTTGTCAAAAATAATGGGGTTTTTTTCTTTCTCAGAGAAGCAAACACCAAGTAATATCTTCAATGTAACCTTGTGGAAACCATAACAACATAACACTAGCATCCTGATGACATCTTGACTGATTTAATCAGCATCTAGAAAAACACTCAAAAAGAACTTGACAGACTAGCATGGAAGCTAGTTTTTGCCCTTGGGAAGGTCACAATGTCTTTGTTTGACAGCGAAATGCACCTAGAAAAGTCTTATTCAACAGCTGTTCCCTACATTGTTCGGCTGCATTATAATTATGAGATATGGCAGGAGGTAATACTTTTCCTGGTCTGCCACAGCTGTCATACAGTGCAATATAATGCAACAAGAACCATCCATTAAGGATGCTTGCAACAGAAATGCATACAGTATGTGGGTTAGACATATAAACCTATTCAAACATTCCTATTCATTACATTGTATTTCAAAATACATGTTGCATTACATGTATTTGAAAAAAAATGAATGCACAGCGCTCAGTCACACATTCAGAACAGAAGAAAGTTTACAAAAAATAAATAAATAAAGCTTACAAATATGCCAGAAGAGAATTTCCAAAACCTAGTGAGCTTCTAAGGCAGCATCCTACACATCATGAAACTTCTTAAGTGAGTGATTTGGAACACCTACTGTATATACAGTAGGCAACATCTCTTCATCTCTTCCACACAAACAAACACTTGACTTACAATTGATCTCAATAGAGTTGTGCAATAACAATGTTTCTAATCTTTCCAATGTTTCTAATCTTTCTAATGTTTCTAATTAACATTTCTCTCACCCTTGAATTTCACTAAATTTCTTACAATGCATTATGGGATTGCCTTGAACATGAAGGATATATGCGATGGTAACCTTAGAAACCTTGATCAAAACGAGGTACCTTAAGAGGTAGCATAATTAAGATGCCTACCTTTTAGAACACTCTGTCTCAGTGCTGCGCTTACGATGCTTTAAAGTGTTCCCTGCGTAGGCAGTTTGCTGAGTTATGGAACAAAACTCTTAAATGCAATTCCTCACACAGGTGTGAACAGCTCTAAAGTCATAAAAAACTGCCAACTTGTTAGCATTGGCTATTAATGACTCCAAATCCAAAACATAATGAGTCTACAACATATATTCAATTACGCTCTTGATCTTTTCTTGTAATACACTTGAGAATCACTCCCATAGGGATGTAGTTTGCTCCTTTCTCTGAGGAACAGACTCTTGCATTTATTTTGGGGCAATGCCAAGTCATTACAGCACCATTAGCAGAGCCTCCGTCTCTTCAGTCCCCTGAAGCTCTCTGTCTAAGAGTGAGAGATGTGTGACCATATGCTTAAAATCTGCCTAAAGTGATCGCCAACACTGACACTTGCATTATGTCGCAAGTGGGCCATTAGGTACACGAGAGAGCCGAGACCAGATAGATGCTATAATTGAATTTACCATGCAGGCACACACACATTCTGAGTCACGCTGTTGCAAATGAAAGAGGGAACGCACAAAGACGTATCAATCAGCGCAGACAAGCACATTTCCATGATATCACCAGCCTCAATCGCTCTCCTTCTTTCATCATTAGATTGCTGAACAGCTTTTAACATTAGGCATGTTACTGTCTTACAACAGGCTTCAACAAACAACCAAACCTTTTGTCACATGATCGCAGCATGTGCCCGCTCTAATTTCATCCCTCCTTCATGGCATTCAAACAACAGGAATGACATTCAACACAAGGCAAGGACTGGAGTCAGCTGAAAGCAAGGGAACACATATACTGGCACATTACTGAAAGTCCCTCTTCTCTGGAAATGACACTTCTGTGTAAGGCTCAGATTGGTTCACACTTTACAGCCCTCGCCTGCATAGTGAGAAGTTTCTCTTTTTAGCATGCATACGCATTTGGCATTTAGATGTTTGTTTTTAGACATGAGCAAATAGCTGATTTTCTCATTTCAAATTTGACATCAAATGTCACTGAAAGAGAGCTTTTTAAAACATAAATAAACAAATAACCATACAGCTATATTTTTGGTTGTTAAAAGAGTAGGTCCGCCAATTTTCAACCAGCTTTGTAAGTCGGTAGTATATGTAAATGAACAATGTGTACTCTTTCTCCATGTTACATCCATTCAGATATCCCCATTTATTTGTCACCAAAAGTCTCCCTGATGATTCAAAACATGTCAACCAGAGAACTTTTGACAGCTCCAGAGCTCTTATTAAAACTAGAGATCAAACTTCTGCATTTTTGAAATTCCCACCCACAGGCAATGGATCAACAGATGGGTGGCACCTAAAAGTACAAAGGTGCATTATGGGTATTTAAGGTTTTGGTATAAGGGAATGAATGCTACAGCCCCTTTTCTTCACTAGAATATGGGAATAACTATTACTGTACCTTCTGATCACACTGCAAATAGTGATACTCATCCTTAGTATTTTTTCTTGTTTTCCAGTGAAAATGTTTGAAGATTCTTAAATCTTCGAGTGAAAATGTTTAAAAATTCTTAAAATTAAAAAGATACATTTACTTGATCAAATTACATAAGATAACGAGTCTTGTTTTCTGTGAAATTAATCAAATTGAAGTTATTATTAAACCAAGAACAATTCCATATCCCACTGACAGATATTTGTTCATGTTTTAAGCATAAGCTCACTTAATTTTGGTACATTTCTCAGAAAACAAGCCTTATTATCTTCATTTTGCAGAGAAACCTTGTAATATCTACATACTGTGTTCCACCTGACAATGGCTTTCAAACAACACTCTTACTTTTCCCTAAAATGACTTTAAAGCTCAAACATTATTGCTTTAAACCAGCAAACTGTAATAACTGGATTACATCCAGGCTTTTACTGATCCTTTACAGTCAGTCACTGAGCTTTGCCTAATTTAAGTAAATGCTAAGCCACACAGTCATGTCTGGACAGTCTACCGTGACATTAAAAAAGGGCAAATGAAAACCCAACAATTGTTCCAGTAGTGCGCACCTGTGACAACTATGGTCGACGGGCTTATCATCTCCTGTCACTGACTCATCTCATTTGCATCACAGAGAAGGCTTTTTTTAATCACACCGTGGCACTTTGAAGTCTGTAATCAATGACATGCGTCCAAACACCTCCTGTGGGGATTATGTTGTAGATCTCGCCTCCCTCTTCTGACAAAATCATCAACGATTGTTTATATGTCTCTTCATCATCAGGTACCATCTTGACAGAGCATTAATTACAAAAAGAGCTCATAACAAAACATAAACCTCATCATCAATAGAAGACACTTACTCACAGATTGTAATTTGGAATGCTAAAACATACTATTCTTAACCCTGAATTATAAAGCCCTGCTCTTGATGTATTGCTGTTTTCATATGTCTATGGTCTCTGTCCATGGTCCTGAAAGCAAGTCAGTTCAATGAATTATGTAGTGTAAAACACCAAGAAGTGTATTTTGAACATTTCAATGCATTTAAATACAGAATACATCAATTTTTACTTTTGTGTCATTACCAGGTCAATGAGTACAATCTCACAAACGACCTGTCAGCAGATCTTGCACATGCAAATCACTATATTAGTGGGTCACTGAGAAAGAGAATATAAAAAATAAATAAATCATTGGAAACATTAATTTAAAACATGCTTCAAATTCTTAGAGATGTAATATTTATATTGAAATATTTTTTATATAACTGTCTACAAAAAAAATCAATTTAAGGACTAAAAAGTATAGTGGTGTTTGAGGCACGTGAGTATACAAAGTTTTAATGACTGGCAGACAGTGTATCATTGAATTATTAATAATATTTTAAAACAAAAAAACTGCTTTATTCGTTTTTCTTTTAAGCGCATTGTTATGCAATATTCACGTATATGTATTTAGAGTTATATATTTCTAACTTTAAGCCCCACAAAATATTAAATTGTATAATACAGTCATTGTTTGTATGAATTCAATTTTGAATAAGCATTTCTTACTAACTTATAGATGTCATTTTTTATAAATACAAAATACAAAAAAGACTTGAATACACCTGTTGTATGATTTTTTTTAAGTAATAGTCATTTTTTATTACAGGTTTTCTTTACATGAACCATATGTAAGCAAGTGAACTCAAATTAACCTCGAGATTTTGAGGAGACTGTAACAAATTTAACCAATAAGTTTGATTATGATTAAACAATTTTGAGTTTCAGATCAGCAGAAATGAACACAGGAGTAGCATGTGCTTTTGAAAATACGTGTTGACGGCACATTTGCATGTGCTGTCAACATCTAGCCTGTGTTTTAGGGGGCAGGGTGTGTTTTACCGTTCAGACAAAAGGATATGGCCATTCTATGATCTTCTTAGCATACTTCCTAACGATGTTGTCCTCTCCAAAGATGAAGAGCGATCTGTTGACGGTGAAGCAGTTCTGTCGGACCGGGATGGGGTTGTACAGGGCCATGGTTCGGGCTCGTTGCGCTTTGGTCTGTTTGAAGGCTGGTGAAACTCCACCTGTGGATACCGCCGGTGCATCCCGGTTCCGACTGCGCTCCGAACCCCCATCCCCGGCTCCCAGCAGACCGGGAACGTCGTCTCCGAAGCGAGCCATTCTGTGTGGAGCAAAAACAGAGAAATCTAAGCCAGGTGCAAAAAGTACGTTTACTTCCACAAAGTGAACTGCAAATAAGCATCCAAACTGAAAGAGTTTCCCTGCTATGACAAACGACGAGTTATTAAACGACGGTTAAATCCTCCAAGCACGAGCAACACGTAGCTTACTCCAACAGACATCCCTACAAACGCCAAAACACCAAAAGTAACATTACCTGAAAGCAAAATGGGGAATAAAACCGTTTATAATCCGAATATCCAGTCGTACATCCCATGAAGATGTTCTTTTTAACAGGAGGAGAGCAAACTCTTTTCTGAAGAACAGTAGAAATCAGCTCCCATTTTCAGTACACCGTGGTAAAACTAAAAAGCCATCGTTTTTAAATCTCTCCGGGTTTGTTTTGCCCTCCTTCGTCACTCTTCCATCTCACTTACTTAATTTAAACGTTTTTTGTATCTTTTTTAATCTTTCCACTCGTCAACGACAGTGTTCAACAAGCTCCATCTTCCCTGTGTGTGCTGTGAGGCGCGGATGCGGTTTGTTTAAGGTTGGCTCTCGCGCCTGGCCACCCCTCACCATGCACAGCGCAAATGTGTCTGAGCGCTTGCTGCCTCTCCAAACAACACTCAGTGCGCAAATTCATCTGAAAGCGAGACAAATAACCTCTATAGACATGCAAATACGATTCGATTAGGTTACTTTCTTATTCTTAAACAATAGGTTACGATATAGCGTCAGTATTAAAGTTTTGTCAATCAACGAGCGATTACAAAAGGGAGTGAAAGCATTTCACAAAGTTTAAACTGTTCACTACATAAATCAACTGCAGGAGTAAAATATTTTAAAAACGTCTTCTCGTTTAAGACTTTCCTTCCCGTAGTTCCTTCTCAGGAAGTACATAAAAAGAAAGTTAGCTTGAAATCAAAATGACAATTTATTTTCTTAAGAAAGCCCTAAGTATTCTTCGGTTTGAGCTATTGCAAAATATAAAGAAAGAAAGAAAAACATTAAAAAAAGCAATAACTCGGTCTCTGAAACGCGTTTGTTTCCCACGGACGTCACTGCACCCTTTTATTTTTCTACCTCTCTCCCTTAATAAAATATGAATAAAAGTCCCGTCCTCAATGTTTCAGTGTGAAGTTTATTTACACGTCAAATAAAGAAAAGCTCAGAATGTTTGAGGATTATCAATTTCAAGCACTGTAACATCTTTTTCACTCATAACAGACACCTGTACCAAGTGTAAGCGTCTCTATTCTGGGAGCAGCTTGTTCAGTTGACTTTGAGCTCAGAGATAATTGGTGTTTAAAACTCACTCTTCCGGCGCGTGTGCAAGCTCTACTGACAGGCTTGTGAGAGAGAATGTAGCCTACTTGTTGGCCTGGTAACGACACAAATTGTCACAAAGAAACAAGACAAGACAGGATCAGTGGAACAACGCTGTCAGAGTTCAAAGATGTTTGTGCAAGTGTAATGCAGGGTGCATTTGTCTTTAAATCACCCTGAACTAAACCTTGTACTCTCCTGAAACATGGCATATCATTAGTTGAAAACAATATATAGGCCTATTACAAATTTCTGTCTATTTTGTCATACTAGATAAGAAAATTAGCCTAGCGATTTTAACATTTTCTTTTTTTCACATATTGGGCCATTAAAATAATACCATGCAACAGATAAAACTGAATTTCACATTCGCTGAAGAGGCAATAAAACAGCAATAAAAGGTTATTACCACATCCTTTCCCAACTGGGCCATTAAAAAAGAAGATAAAGAAGAAGAAGAAAGAACTAATTCTAATTTTAAGTACAGCACCTCTACCTCACCACAGAAAAAAAAAACAGAGAACTGCACAGAGAATTAAGAAACCGAATAATAAAGTGTCCATAGCGAATAACCACACCCAACAAAATGTGAGGATATACAGTGAGGCATTCCATGATGTCACTTAACCTGCTTAAAATTAATGAGCAGAACAGTGTAAGGGCCCGAAAGGACCTGCTAATAATAGTCAACTGCAAAGTGAGAGATCTCACGCAGAGGAAAGGTGGGAAAAATAGATGCGGCTAATAAAAATGATGATGGAAACTGCAATAGTCCATTGACCCAGTAGATCATTCCAGACTGAGGCTGTTATCGCAAAACAGCACAGAAAGATGAATGAAAAGACGTTTCTCCTTCCTCTCCCTCTAAAGTGAAAAGAAACCAATGATTTAGGAAGCACAGATGATGAAAATGTAAAATAGAGTTGACTATATTTGATGACTTTAATGATCTTCAATAGCCTTCAGGGTGTGCTTGTGTGGAGCACGGTGATTTTTGCCCCAATTACAGATACATCTGGGTAGTGTATACTTGTATCAGCTGAGATGAGTAGGTGAAGTAGTACACTTAAACAGGTCCCCTATATTGAGGTCTACTATAAATATAACAGCAAACACACACACACACACACACACACACACACACACACACTGAGCTGCCAGTGTCCATCCTCAATGGCCAATTACTCACAGAATGTGAAAGTACAGTTGTGCTCCATGGAGGCGATGGAAAAAAAGAGCATGTGTGTGTGTGTGCGTGTGTGTGTGTGTGTTCAAGCCAAAGGTGACAGAATGAGAGAAAGTGTGTCAGAGAGAGAGAGAAAAAGACAATGGTAGAAAGAAAGAAGCAGGCAGGAAGTACTGTAGCATATGCTTTCATCAGATGTCAACACGTTTTCATTATATTCTGTTGAATAAGGCTTATGGAAAGCATGGGAGTGGTCAGAGCAGCAGTTGGCCTGACTGTGCTGACAGAGGAACTGTTGCTCTGTTCCAAAACCTAGTCATAGTCATCAAGGTAGGCTACTTAATTACATTGCCTCTTAAGATACCTTATTTTGTCAGAATTCGGCAGAATCAAATATATTGTTCACAGAGAGTGCAGTCCCAGAATGCATTGCACAGAGCTCAGTAAATCAATCAATAAATAAAAATCCTAGGCAGACATTATAAACATTTCATTTTATATTGAAAAAATACATTTAAAAGGTTTAATATGATGCAATGTTTCTTTGTGCTATGTGTTTTATGCTTACTAGAGAATCACGCCATTAGAGCATCATGTTGAAGTCAAACTTTACTGAAATCATTTCACATTTTCATTTAGTTTAACTTGGTTTACTAAAATAAATAAAACTAAAACTGAAATAAAAATGAATAAAAACTATATCATATTTAAAAACAACAAAAACTAATAAAAATGACAAAAACAACAAAATTACTAAAACTTTAACGAAAATGAACATGAAAGCTGAAAATATAAAAATAAAATCTAATTCAAAATATTAATAAAAACTAGAATCTCAATGTTACTACAATAATACATATATAAACAAAATAACACATACTGTATAGCTCCATTTATTTTTATTGTTTTATTTATTGTATTAATTTGAACTATTTTATTTAATTTTTCCTTTTTGTAGTAAGCTCTGTAAGAGGAAAGCAAAGAAAATTGGAATTTTGCCTCTCCTTGTGTCTTTCAAAATCAGAGGATATTTTCATCATACTGTGTTTGAAACCACTTGTTTGTTTACTCATTCAATATTCACTACATAGTGAAGCCTTATATATGAGTAAAATGAGTTTAGACATAGCTGTAGACATTATAAACAAATAAACAGATATGAGTCAAATATGCCAAAAAAAAATGCTGGCTGTTTGTTGCTGTTTTCCAATGACAGGGTGATACCGATTCCCACTGCCTTTCGTAAGCCATTTCATTTCATAAACTGGATCATAAAAGAAATCATTTAAATACGTAATGTCTAGACTGGTAATTGTCTCTCTGTGTTTGTCTTTCTCTCTCCCTCCTCCTAATTCTGTCCAATGGGTCTGTGTTTGATCACAGAAAACACAATTAATTTGACAGTTCTAGTAGTACCTCAATCCAAGGTAAATCAGCAGATCCTGACCTCTCTGTTTAAGTTTTGTATTTTATTCCCAACTAATTAAACGCTAACCAAGAGGTATGAACCTATGAGACATCTCCGCTCCCACATAATGTAGTGTCCTGTCCTTGTCATCCTAATAGTGGTCTCCATGGTGACTGTACACCGTTGAATTTCTAATTTGTCCCTCCCGTTGCTGGATGCACAAGGTTCGCTCAACAAAAAGACACCTTTCACAGCCATGATCTTATAAGTGTGTTCCACTGTCACACTCAGAGACATGCTGTATGTGCTATAGACAATCCAAACGTCCAACCTGCAGGATTTGCACGCTTTCAACTGAAATCTACCTACGCTGACAATATACCAAGATTGTGAATCATCTTTCCAGAGCAAACACAAGTTCTTACAGGGATAGTTTACTAGTAGTTTACTAGTTACTATCCCAGAAGTAATCAACACGACTCCAGTCTGCATGTTTGTAATTATTACGGCAAAAAGTCCACGACTGAGCTTCCTCCAGTGAAAATGTCCATTCACTGTTGTCCTCTCACATCAAAATCCACTGACATATTTGTTTAGAACAGTTCTGGACTGTTTGTTTCCACTTGTAAACAGTGCTTGATCTGTGCATATTTCTCTCCTGATTCAGACAAGATGACTTTTTTCACTGGAGAAAGCAATATTATGGATATAGAGGAACTTAAGGAATGGCTTGAAGTTAAAAAACATCTTAAAAACATTTTACTGATTAATTTGTTTCTTACAAACACACAGATTTTCAATTTACAAGATGTTAACTGATGGTCTGGAGTCGTGTGGATTACTTGTGTATTATTATGATATTTTTATCAGCTGTTTGGACTCTCATTCTGACGGCACCCATTCACCGCAGAGGATCTATAAGTGAAGTAACACTAAATTTCCCCAATTCTGTTCCGATGAAGAAACAAACTCATCTGTATTTTCTGTTTTTGGGGTAAACTATTCCTTTAAAGATTAGTTCACTTCCAGAATAAATATTTCTTGATAATTTATCCTCTAGAAGTCAATGCAAGATGAGCATTTGTGTTTTAAAGTATATAATTTATTTATTTATTTATTTTAGAAAATGACAGATCATTTCACAAGAGAAGACCCTTATTCCTCAGTTGGGATCGTGTGGAGTCCTTTGAAGCTACATTGAAACTGCAATTTGGACGTTCAATCCATTGACTCCCATTGAATTCCACTATATGGAGAAAAATTCTGGAATGTATTCCTCAAAAACCTTAATTTCCTTTTGACTGAAGAGAGAAAGACATGAACATTTTGGATGACATGGGGTTGAGTAAATTATATGGAAATTTTTATTCTGGAAGTGAAATAATCCTTTAAAAAGGGCAGAGTTGTTGGTAGCGATAGCCTTTTGGGCAGCAAACGGAAATACAGCACCGTTGCGCTACGGTCGTCACAAGTTCGAATCCCGACTTAAGGATCTTTCCCAATCCCAGCACCCATCTCTCTCCCACTTCACTTCCTGTCAGCTCTGATCTGTCCTATCATAACAAAGGTGAAAATGCCAATAACTAGGGCAGAGTTTTCATTTCTTTTATGGTACAAACATTCCATACACAAATGGATAGTTCATTATATTTGTCGTCAAGGACAAACTGTCTCCTGTTTTTAATTGTTCAAATCAAATGGGATTTGAAATAAGAGGCTGCAAAATATGAAACACACCTCGAGTGCCACTAAACCAGAAGCTTTCTTACAATTTTATTGCAAGTGTTGTAATGACTTAATTATCTTTCGTCTTTTTTATCAAAAATAAATGTCACAAATTATCTCTTTAAAGCCCCTTGTTTCATTCAGATGTCATAAAGTAAAATTTTTAAGGTATCTGTAACATTAAACATCTTCCAAAATGTCATTTAAATTGGAGAAATACAGTTTCAGCAGGAAAAAAACACACCCTGTCCTGGCCAATCTAGTGACGGTGACACACTTTCTCACATCCCGTTTCATGCACAATGAGCCTGGGCAGCGTTTGAAATAATCACCTTAGAAATGTCACCACAAAAGCACCGGCAACACAAAGCCCAGACGAGACCACTTGATCACAACTCACATAGACTAAATAAAGCCCATCTATGCGATCAGTGCAGTATCTCAACCGAGCCCTAATTCAAGCGATTTGGCTTGTGTTTTCTGTGCTCTGTTACCTAGCAACAGCCTCGTCTTCTCCTCATCTCAACCGACTGGGCTGAAACCATAACTCAAGCTTATATAAATCACATATTCAGAAAATAATCTCAGTTTTATTTTAGTGTACGACAACTGATCCTCAGCTGGAGGACAGCAGAAAAATCAGCGAAAATATATAAATGCGTGTTTGTGGGATGCCTCACAATCTTGTTTTCACCTTCCTATGCAGTGATTCAGAAATTCATAATTACATAGGGCAACAGGAAGATGCTAACAACAACATGAAACAGGATATTAATTATTGTACGTGATCACTCTACATCATTCCCAAACATATAATTATTTGAAACCTGATTGCACTGTGAATTTACAAATATATCAGATATATGATAAGAATGGCAAATCCAAGCTCAAACTCTAATGTAAATGTTTACTTAGTATGACAAGGATATCACATCACACTAAGTATGTTGAATTATTCAAGAGAAAAATATGAATGTTTAATATCTTGTCATTCTTTTTCGATGTGACAGCTCACTCTAACTAGCATCCCTGCTTATTTTCCAACAGTCTATAGATAGTCTATAGTCTATAGTCTATATTCCTTTTTAACTGTCACAAAAATATCATAGAGCTAAAATGCATTTTCTCTGTTGTGAAGGTGAAAGCATATTTGGTTACGGGTCTAAAAACTGTGAGACACCTGTTACTCTTTGTAGTGCGTGTGAAGTGTTAATGTCCGTTAGTGTTTTAGTATACAGACACCTGGCTCCATCTAGTGGTAGCAGCTTGAAGTAAAAGGAAATCTGAGTGACCATAGAAGCGAGAATAACAGTGCTATTTTTGTATTATTGTTTAGATATATTATAGAATTGATTAATATTCATAAATTAGCTTTTTGTTTTTATTTTAATTTTAGGTCATGTTTTAGAAAATGTGTTTTTTTGCTTTTGTCATTTTTATTATTTTTTTATATATATATTTTAACAAAAACAACAGTAGTTTAGAGCAATAGTCCACCCAAAAATGGAAATTCTGTCATCATTTACCCATATGGCTCGTTTGGGATATTTCTGTGATTTTGTTCATTTATTTATTGGTGGTTTTACACTTTTGACAGCATCCATGATCCTAACTGACTGTCATAAAATGAAAAAAAGCAATTTGGAAATTCAACAAAATTTTTGTTCCCTGAAAAATAAATAAATAATACTAATCAAAATGACTGAATATTGAAGAGCCATGTACCGTAAATATCAAAAATGAAAAATACCATAGTATATATTCAGTACCATAGTATATATCAAAGTATCATTCTATTACCATCTGGCATCTTCACTGTACCATGGTATATCCACAGTCCACAGAATGTTTTTGTAAGAATAATGTTTCTAAGATTTAAAATAATGTCTTATTTCCAAAACAGAGCCTCCTGAATCCTGGATTCCAGTCTAAAACGAGTAGCATCTCCTCTAGCCTGTCTAAAAAGTAGACTTTGTAAACTAAGTATAGATAAATATTTGGATGACGCAATATTAGTAAATTTTAAAGAAACTTAGTCTGAGAGAGGCATGAATGAATGAGGATTATTTCAAACAACTGCCGGGCTGCATACAAACATCACTGTGTGAAACCTTATGGTCAAAAATTAAACAGCCAGTAAAAATCTGCAATTCTAACAAGCTCTAACAAGTGCGCCAGACCTCCTAATCAAAGCCATTGCACAGTTCTCCTATTTTCAAGATTAAATAATCCATCTCTGTAAAATGCATTTTGCTGCTCTGAATATTAAAATGAAGTAAAATGAATGTTATTATTCATACTGGCATTTGGAGAGGAGATCAGAGCAGCACTGTAAATTACATTTCCTGTACAGTGGCCATTCAAAAGCTTCCCTCAGGAGACGGTCCTGGCAGCATTTGCCGGAGGTTTATAACCCACATGGCAGGGAGGATGGATGGCATGCCTGGCTCTCACCCCGCTGGCACAGACAAGGGTGTCAGGGGCACAGATTCAGGGTAGGGACAGATGGGGCTGTGGATGAGGAGGAGGAAGATAGTGTTGTGTATGTGAGATGTTAGTATTCATCTGAGAGATGTGTTGGTCTGAGCAAGGTTCAGTTACGGTAAGTATCTGTAAGTGAAGCATCACTCCATGTGATTAAGTAATCAAAAAGAGATTTTTGATTATGACTATGTAATACATTGCATGCAAAAAGTGCATGCAAAGCAATCAAGGATAAAGGTCACACATGTCCAAGCACTGATACAGTTTCAGGCAATTTTTTGGCTAAAGGAGAATTAGCTAAGTCTTAAAGTGATAGTTCACCCAAAAATAAAAATAATGTCATTTACTCACTTCAAGTTGTTCCAAAGCTGTATGAGTTTCTTTCTTCTGCTGAGCATAAAAGAACACATTTTAAAGAATGAAGGTAACCAAACAGCTGACAGTAGCCATTGATTGCCATTGTACGGAAATACTGTAAACCTTTTGGGTGAACTATCCTTTTAGCCAAGGGATTTATGATCTCTATAGACCCTAGTTAGGTTTAACACCATACTGAATTTAACAGATGAAAATAAGGCTGTGAGAAACTTATAGTCTTTACAATGGCACACACTGTACAGATTGGTATGGTGTTTAACAACAGTGCAATCCATTGAACGCACTGCATTTCTGTCCCTCACAGACTCGCTTTCATTCCCGTCAAAAATTAAATATGGTGCTACCCTGACTAAGGTCTATTGATAATAGGGCACAGCAGTGCAACCTAATTTTTCAGAGGCCTTGGTTGTGGAAGCATTTTTTTTCCATTCATTTTCTTCAAAGGGATTTCAAAAAATTCTTCAATAAAGAGTTAGAAGCTGTGAACCAAACCAACCATGCAGCTCCGAGATGAATCACACACACTCAAACACAAACACACACACACACACACACACACACACACACACACACACACACACACACACACGTGTGTGTGTAAACTTGACCCTCTAACATTTTCGTTCTCTATTCTGTTTCAATTCTAACTACTTGTTTTCTTTCTTTCTTTTAAAAAACACAAAAAAATCACCCTCTAACACTAGTGTTTTCTATTCTTTTTCTATTCTATTTATTGTAAAAAAAAAAAAAATCCTTGCTACATACAATCCATGCTATATATAGTCCTACCCCAAAAAACCTGCTGCCTTTGAGAGGAATGATAATGCCAAAATGGATAGTTATCTCCCAATATTACAGATTTCCTTCTCTACAACAGAAAAACTGAGCATTTCAAAAAATGTAATTGTTAATGCAGTATCATGATGCACCACAAGGTGGAGATGATGAGATTGTATAATGCTGGAAGCAGGTGTGAGGCGCTTCCATGAAATGCACCTATTAGCTGTCTCCATCTATCAGCTCAGCACACTCTCCAAACAAGCATTACTCATCACACATGAGCTATGACTGTGGCCTCCCAATAGAGGTATGGAGAGGCAAGATGATGGAGCATCTAAAGAGAACAACCAAGCACACACACATACAATTTTTCACCCTGCAAACAATTCTCAGGCTATCCCAGGTGCACAACAGGTAGGTCAGACACATTAATTAAGACCTACTTTGTAATAATGACTATAAGGAATGGCACTGCAGCTGTTTGTCATAATCACACCTGAGACTAAAAAATGGGGTTAATGCAATTCTTTCGTCAGATCTCTCCCAAAACAGACTGTTTCACAGGTATGCCGAGGGTTTCCGAACACGTTGCCACCTTTGATATTTAAATGCAGTGTGAACGTGTATGTGAGTGATTCCACAGCAAAGGAAAGATCTGACATTCATCTGGCCTGCTGTATTCTCATCACTTTTATGTTTTGAGCATGGAGCGATGCTCCTAAAAGCTCCCACCCCCACTATACTCTCTACAATTGCTCCACGCTTGTCTTTGTACTGCGTCACAATCTGCAAAGCACCAAAGGGCCCTTGAAGACCAGATTCTCAACAGATTTGTCTTCAGGATGCAGATTTTACATTAGACATCATGTGCCAAAATGTTTAATGTACAAAAGTAAACAAGTATTACTATGTAGACAAAAACGAAAATTCACTAAAAATGTACAAACCCTCAGACCTTCCAAGATGTAGCTGAGTTTGTTTCTTCATCGGAAAATATTTGGAGAAATTTAGCATTACAAGATCTGATCACCAATGGATCCTCAAAAGTGAATGGGTGCCGTCCAGAATGAGAGCTGATAAAAACATCACAATAATATACAAATAATCCACATGACTCCAGTCTATCAATTAAAGCCAATAGCTGCTTTTTTCAACTTCAAACCATTGCTTCAGGCTAAAATAGGAAAAAAGTCCTCTATCCATAATATTGTATTCTCAACTGAAAAAGCTGATTCAGGAGAGAAATATGCACAAAGTTGATGGATTTGTTTCTTAAAATTGCAGCTTTTCACTTCACAAGATTTTACTTGTCGGACTGGAGTCATGTGGATTACTTGTGGATTATTATAACATTTTTATAAGCTCTCATTCTGATGGCACCCATTCACTACACTGGATACATTGGTGAGCAGATGTAATGCTAAATTTCTCCTAAACTGTTCTGATCAAGAAACAAACACATCTATATCTCGGATGGCCTGAGGGTGAGTACATTTTCAGCAAATTTTCATATTTTGTGTGAACTGTTTCATTAAATGTTACTTTGAACTAAACAGGAACAATAACACACAAAATTATAGAATAGTGTGTTGTGTGTACGGTTGAGCCCTGCCATCTATTTTACCATTCAAACTACATGCACAATTATATGGTTAGTATGTTGCATGCTATTATTCGCATTTAGCATTGTTTTATCAAGCCGCCAATTGAGAACCACTGTTCTAGACCAATAACACATTGCTTATTAGGGGGATATACAGTCTACAAGACTCTAGTTAAGCACCCAGTTCAGTCACGAACATGATGTAGTTTTTATGAGCTGCAATCTTTTTGTACAGACCGCTGTAATAACTCCTTTTGAATTCATTTGTGGGCTACATCAGTGGAGAAAATGGGAAAATAGGAGTGAGTGGAACTTTTAATCTCGTTTATGAAATTCGCTAATAGGGAAAGAAAATTAATTAAACAACCTAACAGACTACAGGAAGTATGTGGGAGTCTCTTTTTTGGATTCTGCTTTTGTTAATGCAAATTATGTCCTAATGGCTGAAGAAGCATATAATATAATGAATTCATAAGCTGTTTCATGTGGTCTGATATGAATGATTCAGCCTTAGACAATGACCTCCCTTTATTATGAGGATCCTTTGATTCATATCAAATATCTGTAGATTCTAGATAACTAATTAATCAAGAGAATGAGAACGCTGAATAATTAGCACCCACTGATGGAAAATGACAGTCAAATCAACATCTGTGACAATAACATTTTATCATTTTTATAATTATTTTCTGTAATTATTTTCAAAGAAAAAAAATCAGCTCAACTGACAAACTTGCAAATTTACAATGAAGCGCTTCCATCAACCAAAGAGGCTGACATGTAATTTCATGACTTTGCCAGCAGCAGCTTCCATAAAATCAATAAATCTGGGGCATAAATAATTAAAAACACACAGAGTCAGACTGGAGTGTGAGAGCACATATTTCACGTTCTGTTTCTCTGAGTCTGGGTCTATTAAATCTACAACAACATTACTACAGAAAGCTGATAGAGGCAATGATCTCAAAGAAACAGAAGGGGAGAGAGATTGAAATTAAAAACAAAATGATTTGTGAAGTCTATTCTTAACACAAAAGCCATTCATTCCCACAAGCTGTGTTACTTACAGCATAACCTAGAATGCGGCTGAAACAAATGGGTTGATCTCATTCGCTGTACTTAAATCAGCAGAAATATAATGTTAAATATGCTAAAAATGGAACGGTATGGATGGATCGTTTATCACCCCATGCATAGTAAAATAATATTTCTGGGTGTTCAACGTAACGAGGATGAAACGGGCAATATAGCACGCCTCATGCTTTTTGTGTTTTTTTTTGAAAAAGCTGATTATTATTATTGTATTATTATTATTTTTACAGGTGATAAACAATCTCTAAAGCTATATTATTTAATGAGTTTGCTCATTCCTGGTGTTGAAATGACTCATCAAATCACAGCTGGTGAGGTTATGTTACATATCATTATATATTAGAGGCTATCATTATAACTATTAGAGAAAAACATGCAATCTGCAATCAACAGGCTTTGGTTTATTAGCAAAAAGGTAGTTCCTGAACAAATGTATTTATTAATTAAAGAGGAATCATTTCAGGATAGAATCTAGCATACTACAAACCTAGTCTTATATACAGTAAACTATTGTAAAAATACATCATCTGTCTGCTCCAGGTACAACTAGTACTTATTTTCCACCTAAGAGCAAAAAGGAAAAAATGGAGACCTTAAAAAGACCTTAAAATGCTCTCGCTACAAAGACTGAATGCAGACTATCATCAACAACAAAAAGATTTGAAAAAAAAAAGAAATATCAATTTTCTCTGAAGCTAAGAGACACAGCCTTCATCTTACGGTCAGCGGGAGGTGTTTGTTGAATGTGTCTGGACAGAAAAAAACAGTGTAATGGTTATCTATCCAGAAGGTCAGCTTGCCCTGGTTTTTCTTGAGCTTACATGAGCCCTACACTGAAACCATTTCCCAAACTGGACACCTTATGACTCCATATATATAGTCTTTTCAGAAGCAGCTGTGAGTAATACTGTCTATCTGTGGTGAAAAACACTGATTTTTAGCAAACAACTGGTATATTGCAAGAAATTGTTTATTTATTGCATTGTAAGAAATTATTTAGTAACACTTTTTTACAGTTACATATTCCTAGAATTACCACAACATAACAGTAGTCATAAAGTGAAAGTGAAAAGTCGTGACGTATTGTCAAGTATGGTGACCCATAGTCGAAATTGGTGCTCTGCGTTTAACCCATCCAAGTGCACACACACAGCAGTGAGTAGTGAACAAATGCACACACACACACACACAGTGAACATACACCCGGAGCAGTGGGCAGCCATTGCTCCAGCGCCCGGGGAGCAATTAGGGGTTCGGTGCCTTGCTCAAGGGCACCTCAGTCATGGTATCGAAGGTGGTGAGAGAGCTGTTCTTTCACAATCCCCACCTTCAATTCCTGCCGGTGCGAGAATCGAACCGGCGACCTTCAGGTTACAAGCTCTAACCATTAGGCCACGACTGCCCCCTATAACAGTAACAAGTTTAACTCAAAGCATGCAGCTTCAAGAGATAATAATAGTATTTACTTAAAAACAGAAATGAACTGTCAAATAAAGTGTTCCTGAAAATGTTTATGAAATAAAACACTCTACAAGTATATCCCAGACCACGTCCTGTGTGCATCAGTCAGATCCTTTTTTTAAAAAATCATTTGCTTTAGCAACCAATTACATTTTCTGTCAGTATCCTCATTTTTCCTCTTTCCAGACTGAAGACGGATCTAGATGATCAATACATCCAAAAGAAACTCATTCATAAGTAATGCATCAACCTGACATGCTCAGGTCCCTCCCCATCAACCTCAAACTATTCTTTTCAAACTACTGCATTGTTAAAATAAATAAATAAAATTAAAGTCTCATTTAACACATTTAGTCTATAACTAACCTATGCTTAATTATCTTAAATAAGTTATATAAACTATAAAGTTCTATGAAAAGTGACCCTTTATTTACATGATTTTAAATTGCTAATATGTGCTTCAGTTTATATTTTTATATTTGTTTGTGCCCAACATTTGATATATTTTGTGCTATTCCCATTTCATGATATTAGGCCAATCTAGTTATGGGTTTGGTGTATGTTATATTATACAGGAGAGAGGGACCAAACAATTATTTAAAGTGCATTTCTAGCAGAGCATGATTTGTTCAGACTGAAAATTTATTTCAGTTAACTGAAGTACTTGACATTAATGGACTCTGTGCTTTTTTACATGGTTTGCCCTTTTTAGGGTCAAAAATGCCCCTGAAAATCAAATTTTGCTTAATGAAGTTTATTCACCTCACTAGACATCTCAAGTGTAGAATAGTTTTGTTTGAATATTTTATATATGTGACTCTGGACCACAAAACCAGTCATAAGTGTCAATTTTTCAAAACTGAGATTTATACATCATCTGAAAGCTGAATAAATAAGCTCTCCATTGATGTATGGTTTGTTAGGATCGGACAATATTTGGCTGAGATACAACTATTTAAAAATCTGGAATCTGAGGGTGCAAAAAAATCAAAATATTGAGAAAATCGCCTTTAAAGTTGTCCAAATGAAGTTCTTAGCAATGCATATTACTAATCAAAAATTAAGTTTAGTAGGAAATTTACAAAATATCTTCATGGAACATGATCTTTACTTAATATCCTAATGATTTTTGGCATAAAAGAAAAATGGATAATTTTGACCCATACAATGTATTTTTGGCTATTGCTACAAATAGACCCCAGTGACTTAAGACTGGTTTTGTGGTCCAGGGTCACATATATACACACACACACACACACACAGGCGCACTATTATTATTATTATTTTATATAGACAGTATAGATGGTAAAGCAGTACACGTATTACCGCAAATTGTTACTATTCCAAAAGTTTTTTTGGTAAATTCTATGTAAAATAAAATGGGTCAGCTTTTTTCAGCATTATTGATTATTGACTATACTGTGCATTGAGCTAAATTTATGAGCACACTGACAAATAAGAGACTGTGCTTGTGCATCCAAACACATCATTCTTCATTTCTGTCCCTCCTCTTTTTGTGACTGACAAACACATCAGATCGGGCTGATGAATAGGCCTTTTCAACATGTCAACATAAATTATTCAGCTTTGACAAACAAGTCTGACATTTAAACTCTGCTGGTTGTTGAGGGTGGAACATTTATAGGCTGAAGAGAACAATTTAAGGTGAAAATGCTTTCAAATGCGTCTTAAATGTCCCCTGAAGACAAAAACACCCACAGCCTCTCATTATAAACACCCATACCTCTTTAAATAGTTGGGCACCCTGAATGTCTGATCAGAGATATCTCAGTTTGCCATTAAAGATAATGTCACGCAGTACAGTAAAGCCTGGGCTCACATCTGTTATGTGGATTATGGGAATATGTGATTGAAAAATTTTCTCACAGGAGACAGGGAGGACTTGCAAGAAAAAAAATGAATAAGAAATGATAAATTAATTAATAATTGCTTATATACAGTGGCGGTGGCCAAAAACACTAATATTTTCACCAGCTAAAAATGGTTTTAAGTCAGTTATTTCTATCTTTTGCTATAGTGTTTCAGTAGGAAATATCAGTTTACATTTCCAAACATTCATTTTGCCATTAATTGTAAGATTGAGATTTTTGTTTGCACAAGGAGTCTGACAACAGCCAGTGCTCCACACAGAGATCTAAACTCTTCATCATCATCCAGTCTGTCTGGAATGACATGAAGAAACTGAAGAAACTGAGACAGACTAAATCCAGAAGAACTGTGGCAACGTCTCAAAGCTACCTGAAAAACTATGCGCAAGTGCACCTAGGGCAAAAGCTGCTTTAAATGCAAAGGATGGTCACACCAAATGTTGATTTAATTTAGCTAATAGAAGTTACTTGATAAAGAATATCTATTTATGACATTATTTTTTGACAGCATCCTCATTTTACAGCATTTTTACACAAGTGCCTAAAACTTTTAACAGTATACTGTAGCTTTGCATGTAGGTTTCTTGATTTGAAATATTTGAAATGTATTTTTTTGTAACATTACAAATGCATTTATTGTCACATTTAAACAATTTAATGCATTCTTGCCGAATAAAAGTACTAATTTTTTTACTGACCCCTTTCTTTTAACATCTGACTTCAAACTTTTGAACAATAGGGTATATCAAAATCTATGTAAAAATCGAAAGAATACATTTTCCTGAATTCAGGTTATGTGGCCTATATAAAACGTTTCAAAACTTATAAACAGAAAAGTAAGTGCAACTTTGACCTGCTGCACCTGGCATCATGACAATAACCATCAATCATTCCCAGTATTCCTGATACATCAACTGCACTGATCACATTCAAAGTCTTATCATGCACCGCTTTCAATGATTGTTGTAGACATCTGAGACACACAATCTAAATGTCTGCACAAGCTATCTGCCGCATTTCTGCTCTTGGCCAGAGCACAGGATGATGGTGAATGATGGAGACAGCAGAGCGCCACGGGCCATTCAATTCGACACGTCACAACCACAGGTCCACGCTAGAGAACACCACCTCTGTTTTCCACCTGGATGAACGACCCCGACTCCTGTTGGAGGATCACACTGGCTACGGGCAATGCAGAGTCAATGTGTGTGTGTTTATGAATGTTTGTGAGTGTGTGTTTATCATAAATGTCTCTAAGCGTATCTATGTGTTTTCATGAATGATTGAGACTGCATCTGGGTCACCAAATGTCCAACAATAGTAAAAGTAAAACCTACAGACATTAGGAAAATTACTTACTAAATAATATCTAAATGAAAAGGTAAAAATGCACTGAGATTTGTGTAAGGGTTAGGTTTAGGTATGTGTATATTTACTTGTATATGTATCTGTGCAGCTACTGTACTGTATGTTTCATGAATATATGTGCAAGTAACTTATGAATATAATCTAAATATAGGCCTGTCTCTCATCTGGCCTCTGTTCTACACTGTTCTCCTCTCAGAGCAGCTCCTGCCCACCCTGTTTCTCTCATTATCTTACAATGTGTCTCCCATCCAGTGACGTCCTGAGCACAGGGTCCAAAATTAACACCTATTGAGCGCCAAATGGGAGTAAAAATAGGCTTTGAATATAACCTCATAAGGAACTGTAACAAATACATATAAATATTTGTGATTGTAAAACATAGTTGAACCCATTTACTAAAGAAAATATGCTTTTTTAAGGACACCTGCCCTAGTGAAAAATAAATGTACTAAAATGTATTTGAAACACATTTATTTTATGCTAAGTATAAAACAAATACTTTTATATATTGATGCACTTCATAAAAATACCCTGCAATTTGGTATAATAAACTGTTATACTTAAAGTCTGCTAAATCGGAACAACTAATTTTGTACTTAATGCACTTTTGTGGAAGAGGTCCAACTAAAGATATACTGAAGTATATTTGATTGTGCTAAAGTGGAACTATTACAAGTATACTTCAGGTACACTTTAAATATCTTGCATTTAAAGACTGATATTCAAAGATCATACAATCCTCATCAATAGTGACATTAAAACACATTTTAGATTTAATATTAAGAAATGTGCATTGTGCACAAGTAGTACTTCAAATAAAGTTAATTATAATTTTATACCCATAAGTCCATAAGTGATGATATGCCAGTAAACATGTTAATAGGTTTGAACTATACTTAGCATGAAATATACAAAATAAAATAAAATAAAATCTGTGATGGGCTTGCCATTCATCTAGGGTGGTTTGTGCAAGTGGTTTGTAGAATAGAATAGAATAGAATAATAAAATAAAATCTGTGATGGGCTTGCCATTCATTCAGGGTGGTTTGTGCAAGTGGTTTGTAGAATAAAATAAAATAAATGGCTGGTCGTTCTCCACCTGGTTCTGTCTCCCCTTCACGTGGCATGTAAAGATCACAGTCATCCAAATGATGAAAAAGTATTACCGTAAACCAATGGTTCTCAAACCTGTCCTGGAGGACCCCTAGCCCTGCATATTTTGTATGTCTCCCTTATCTAACACACCTGATTCAACTCATCAGCTCATTAGTAGAGACTGCAAGACATGAACCGGGTTTGTCTGATAAGGGAGACATACAAAATGTGCAGGGCTAGGGGTCCTCCAGGACAGGTTTGAGAACCCCTGTCGTAAACAATGTATTTTGCGACACCACGAAATAAACGATAGAGCATAATATGAAACGATAGACTTTTTATTTCGTCCATCCTATATATATCGTCATATCGCACAGCCCTATCTTCAATTATATCCAGTGATCAAGCATATACGCTGCGTTCTGATACGCCTGCATGAAAAGGCCTGGGTAAAGTGTGTTCAAAGCTGCCCATGTTTCACAGAATAAGGGTCAAAGGTCAGTTTGAGTGAGAGGTTTAATTAGATCTTGAAAGGAGGCAATGGGGACGGGTAGCTTTTCAAGAGTTTTGATTTTGGCGCAATCAGCGGCGAGGTTGCCATGGCGATGCCTATGACCTGTGCCTCTTTGAATAAAGTGAAGTCAGATGGGAGATGAAAACATTGTGTCACTCTTGACTGCACCGGTGCTATTGTCTACCGTCATGCGCTGGATTATCTTGACAGTGCTTAATCACGCAACCCAGGCGAGCATCAACAAACCATTAGGCGTCTGTAGAGACATTGGCGATAATAGCCCAGCGCAAGACATATTGCGAAGCGCAATTGTCTCTGCATGTGTGTGAAATGACACATGATGTTGTGCGCTTGTGACAGCAATTTTTTTTTTTCCCGGGCTTTGTCTTTTTCCTGTATGCTACTTAACAACTGAACAGACTCCCACGCAGTCACACAGCACATTCACACATACACAACAGAGTCATGCAACATGGTTTTAGTACATTTAAATGTCTGTCTGAAAAATTTGGACCAAATATAAGAAAGAAAAATGGGCTAAGCTCACAGATTCGATGTTATGTGCTTCCCATTTCTCCTATTAACTACTTTGCATTAGTATGTAATGAAAATGAAAGACCATAAATCCAGCTAGTCCTTAATATTTTCACCTCACTCACAGACCGCACTGCCCGTTTTGTAAACCACTGGAAAATGTGCTTTTCAGCATCTTAATATTAAGAGCTGAGACTGCTGAAAAGAACAAAATTAGCATGTGTCCTTCCAGTGTCTGGAGAAAAAAAAAGAAACCTTTTCCTGTATAAAGGAAAGATATGAAACAGTTGTTTGCTGACAAGAAAAGCATACGATCTTTTACGTATGCGCTGAAGGAGGACAAAAGCTTATGTTTTACGAGAGCTGTGACTCATATGTAACCTTACTGTAGTCACGTTGAAATACTATCTTGATGGGCGATGGGTGAACACGCTGAACATAATATAGGCAAGAAAACACACAGCTTATCTGTATCATGCATAAGGTTTCCCATAAAAAAGACACATTTTGACATATTATGGACATAATTTAGAATCATTCTTGTTATTAATACTCTATTACACATAGAATAACAATAAAGTGATCAAATGTATGAAATAACAAGAATGAAAATGCAACTGCAGAAATTATGCTGTGAATATGTTACATGTAAGCTTACATACACAACTTTATAATTAAGTTTGCATATAAGTCCAAACATTCTCTCAATAAACTACATGAGATGCATCCTGGGATGCTTTTAAACAGTAGTGATGGAGCTCCATTGTATGCAAGACACTTGTCCATAGAAATAAATACATAGAATAAACAGAAATAAAATAAAATATAAAATATAGGCTATAGAAAATGTATTGATTATAATTATAGTATATGAATGAAATCAATCAATCAAAATTCAGTTTAGTAAAGAAATCTTTACATAGGCACAATTTATATTTGTCTACAAAACTGGACTTTTCAAGCACTTAAGTATAGGCCTTGAGATAAATTCTGTTAAAGGGATAGTTCACCCTAAAATGAAAACTTGTCATGGTACTCTCGTGAATGGCGGAAGAAAAGAAATTGTTGAATAAAGTCGTTATTTTTGTTTTCTTTGCGCACAAAAAGTATTCTTGTACCTTTATAAAACTGCGGTTGAACCCCTGATGTCACATGGACTATTTTAACAATGTCCTTACTACCTTTCTGGGCCTTGAACTTTGTCAGTTCCGTTGCTGTCTATGCAGGGTTAGAAAGCTTTTGGATTTTATCAAAAATATCTTTTTGTGTTGCGAAGATGAACGAGGGTCTTACGGGTTTGGAACGAAATGTGGGTGAGTAATTAATGACAGAATTTCATTTTTGGGTGAACTATTCCTTCAAGGTTATTTAAACATTGATAATCATTCATAAACATTCATTCACATTAATACATTTATGTTACCTTCAATTTAGTCACTTCTATTGAAAGCAAAATACCTTTGTAAAAGCTGCATTAATAAGTCACTCTAATATATACAAATTGCACGGCAAGAAAAAGATTATCAGCAGCAGTCTCTCCTACAAGCTGAATTTTAAGTCAAGTCTAGGTCACAATTTATAGCCCCCCACCCCACAATGAATGGATCATTCATTTTCTTCTCTCCCTCAAAGCAAACACACTGCTGAAAAGTCTTCATTATCCAGCAGGGCTAGATGGATGAGAAACACTGTACTTGTGAACAGCTTCAGGTAACGTTGCTGCACTGGTAGAAAAAAAAACCCTTGTAGTAAAATTCTAGCCATATTGTGTAAAAGAAAAACAAAACTTACCTAATTGTGATTTGTTTTGCACTTCTCGGCTACCATTCCATTCACATAATTATGTGTATACAGTCTTGACTACAAAACAAAAAAAACAACAACACTGAACATTTCCACCATTATATATATTTGTAACGGGGCGAACAAGATGTGAGGCGTACGGATCCAGGTGCAAGCTTTTATTGACAGACATGGTCAAAAACACAGGCAGGGTCGAACAAATGGCAAACAGGTATATTGAAGGCAAGACAGATGAGTACTCAAGTA
>JAFVLL020035496.1:0-14572 GCA_021397915.2 Tor tambroides | reverse complement strand
TTGAAATAGTGCAATGTCATTAATGAATTAATTTGACTGGATTTGACTTGCTATAGTGTAATCTGTAGAAATGGTAGCCTGTAACTCCATACAGAATTAGTTTTTGGCACATGCTCCAAGAGTGTGTGAATGTGAATAAGATTATCTTTGGCAAAGGAACCAAACTTATTGTTCAAACAAGTAAGTAATACATTTCTAACAAAGTCAACATTTACATATACTAACCTCCTAGATGTCTGATCATACTGATGACAAAAAAGATTAAATCTGTGTTTTAATATAAAATTGAATGGAATCATTCACCAAATTTAAAGAAAAAAGTATTTGTGATATTGACAAAGATCAGGAATTCTTTCAAATTCATAAAAATACATTTGCTAATGATAAGTTATTGCTTATCATTATCTTAATCACTTATGTTATTCTTTTCTATCTTACAAAATGTTCCAAACTAATCAAACAAGTATTATCTAAAAATAATGTATAATGAACTGATGGGACCTTATTGGCCAAACATGTACTGAGGGTAAATGTACCACACTATACTGATGTGTGAATAGAGGTGACAACAAGATCATATTTGGAACTGGCACCAGTCTCATTGTTACTTCAAGTAAGATATTTTATTTCATCTTTAAAAAAAAAAGTTTAGTATAATAAAAAGTCTGATCCTTAAATATTTCTTTTAAACCTAAAAAAATACAAAGTAAAGAGAGAGGTTCATCATACACAAACACAAAAATCCATAATCAATATTTGCCTAAATCAAAATGATATTCAAAGTATTCAATAATTCAACAGTTTATGGTGACTTTATACATATTTGAAAAGTATACTATAAATTGTACAAAAATATAAAGGTCATACCAGCCACAGTAATAATGTTAATATATTGCATACTATTATAAAAGATGTTAAAGATGTATACAATTCTTTGAGTGTTACCAGACTGCTACTAGTTTTCGGTGTTTGGTAAATGACTGTGTGACTGCTGGAAATAAGTTTTTCTTTGGTAAGGGGACCAAAGTCATAGTACAATCAAGTAAGTTCCAAATCTTACTTAATTAATTTTATGCAGTTTGACGGAATAAAAAAAACGCTATTGAAGTTCATCACAATAAATAGTATAATATTCATTATCTGTATTGTTGGATGAAATTATTTGGCTATGAAGTCATATTCCATTCATTTTCTCCAAATATTAAATAGTCCAAATAGTACCAAATAGTCACTGTTTAGCAGAAAACTCTTCTAAAAGTGAAATGTTATTGCAAAACAAAAATAAAACTGCTAGTGTAATTACATCTAACATAAATACTTGCATTTATTTCATAAAATAAAAAATAAGTTAAAACTCACCTCACTACAAACAATGCTAGATGGTTTTTGTTATGGACTCAGCACATGTGTGACTAATAATAACAAGATAATCTTTGGGACGGGGACAAAACTCACTGTAGAAACAAGTAAGTTTGCATTGTTAAATAAATCAATATGTTAATTTTAATTAAATAAATGAATTAAACATAAATGAAACAGTGTGTTTAGAAAAGGAACTAAATTGACATTTGAAATAAGTCAGTTTAAAATTAGTTAAACAACATAACAACAAAAGATTGTTAAAGTACTTGCATTTATTTAATTTATTTCATAAAATATTTAAACAAACAAACTTAAAACTCACCACACTCCAAACAAGGCTAGATGGTTTTTGTTATGGATCCAACATATGTGTGTCTGATGCTCGAAAGATAATCTTTGGGACGGGGACAAAACTCACTGTAGAAACAAGTAAGTTTGCATTTCTAAATCAATAAAGAGCTTTTAAAAGTAAAAAAAGAAAAACACAATATAAAAATTGACAAATGCAAAAGTGCTTGATGTTATACTCAATAATGTTCTGTAATAAGTGCTGTATAGTTTCACATTAATCACAGGATAATATTTTGATTAAATCTTGTTTAAATTGTAAACAATTTGATATCCGTTTAAAACAAATGGTTTCCGTTACTGAAATGCAATTGAAAACTCAACATTGTTCATATACTTTAGTGAAAACTTAAGTGTGTGTATTGTTGAACTTTTTAAAGTAGCATTGCTATAGTGTAAGAATATGAACCTTACACTTAAATCACAATTATTGCAACTCGATTAGCTTTGCACAATATCTTTATTTAATCCTCATCTAAACTTCATCTCGGCAATATACCCTGACACTTTCATAAGCACTTTATCAATATGTTCATTATAATTATATGCATATATAAAACATTGTCAGTTTGAAATAAGTGAGAGAAAACAACAAAAAGCAACAAAAGGTTGTTTAAGTACTTGCATTTATTTAAAAAACAAATAAACTTAAAACTCACCACACTACAAACAATGTAAGATGGTTTTTGTTATGGATCCAACATTTGTGTGTCTAATACTCAAAAGATAATCTTTGGGATGGGTACAAAACTCACTGTAGAAACAAGTAAGTTTGCATTTCTAAATCAATGAAAACCTTTAAAGTACAAAAGATAAATACTGAATATCAAAACTGACAAATGCAGAAGTACTTGATGTTATATTGATGTTTTGTAATCGGTGTTGAACAGTTTACTCATTGCAGTTTTTATCTACATATTTTGATTAAATCTTATTTCATTTGTAAACAATTTGACATCCTTCTAAAAGCAAACCATTTCCATTATTGAAATATAATTAAACCCCTTCTCTCTATCCATCAATACCATATAAATGCATAAATGCTTAATTTTTTATATTAAGGATGTCACAATTAGACGGCGAGGTCAATTAGGCAAAGAGGTTTTTGTGATGGAGTCAGCACTTGTGTGAATGCTGGCAACAAGATTATATTTGGGAGTGGGACAAGACTAATAACACAAACAAGTAAGAGTAAGCTTATATTATCAGTGTCAGTGTTAATGTTATACTGAAATATACTATGTCAAATGTATTAAAATTAAGTCTTACACTTAAATCACAACTATCACGACTAAATTAGCTTTAGAATAACTTTATTTAAACCTCATCTTGGCATTACCCGGACACTTTCATAAGCACTTTATCAATATGTTCATTATGATTAAATGCATTTATGAAACAGTATGATCAGTGTGACATCTACACAATGAAAAGTGTGTTTAGAGATGGAACTAAACTAACATTTGAAACAAGTCAGTTTGAAATTAGTACTGATCATAATCTAGCTTTATATAAATGCTTATATTGAAATGTGCAAATGTCATTAGTGAATTAATGGTAGTCTATAACTCTTAACTCTGTAACATTAGTTTTTGGCACATGCTCCAAGAGTGTGTGAATGTGAAGATTATCTTTGCCAAAGGAACCAAACTTGTTGTTCAGACTAGTAAGTAATGCTTTTCTGACATCAACATTAAAAAATACTTACATAGAGGTCTGATCATACTGATGTCCAAAAACGATAAAACCTATGTTGTGATATTTACATGTTTTCACTTATTTAAAATTGAATGGAATCATTCATCACACATAAAAACGTATTTGTGATCTTGACAAAGATCAGAAATTCTTTAAAGTTCACAAAAATACATTTGTTAATGATTAATAGTTTTTATTATAAGTTATTGCTTATCATTATCTTAATCACTTACACCATTCTTTTTATCTTATAAAATGATCCAAACTAATCAAACAAGTAATGAAATATAATGAACTGATGGGACCTTATTGGCCAAAAATGTACTGAGGGTAAATGTACCACATTATACTGATGTGTGAATGGAGCAGGCAACAAGATCATATTCGGAACTGGTACCAGTCTCACTGTTACTTCAAGTAAGATATTTCACCATTAAAAAATATTTAGTATAATAAAAAGTGTAATCCTTAAACTATTTCTTTTAAACGTAAACTAAGATAAAGGTTAGTCATACACAAGCACAAAAATCCATAATCAGTATTCGCATAAATCAAAGTGGTATTCAAAGTATTCAAATATGATAAGTATACTATACATTTTAAAAATTTAAAGGTCATACCAGCCACAGTATAATATGGTATAAAGTGTTTTTTTGAATTAAGTTGCATATAATTCTTTGAGAGTTACCAGACTGCTAGTAGTTTTCGGTGTTTGGTAAATGACTGTGTGAATGATGGATATAAGATTTTCTTTGGTAAGGGGACCAAAGTCATAGTACAATCAAGTAAGTTAACATTTTTCCAAATCGTACAGTTAATTACTTAATTTTATGCAGTTTGGCTAGATAAAAAAAAAGCTAGTGAAGTTCATCACAATCAATAATGTAGTATACATTATCTGTATTGTTGGATACATTTATTTGGCTATGAAGTCTTATCCCTTTCTTTTTCTCCAAATATGAAGTAGTTCATATAGTACCAAAGAGTTACTTACGTTCATTACCTTAAAAAGTGTAATTGTTATCTTTATTGTTGGATGAAAAAATTTGGAGGTGGAGACTTATACCTTTAATGTTCTTCAAATACTATTTATAGTAAACCATATTCAAAATTTAATCTTGTACGAAAAATGTCATACACCAAACAAGAGGTTGGCTAAAGTTGTATTCTGGGTAAATGTACCATGCTGTACTAATGTGTGAATGCAGGCTATGACAAGATCTTTTTTGGAAAAGACACCAGACTAACAGTTGATTCAAGTAAGTTTGCTGCTACTTACAGTAAACCAAAACAGAAAGGTGCAAAATTTTTCACATTTAAAAAAAGTTTGGCAGTTCTGATACTTTTATCAAACCAAACAAGTACTTGATATCTAGTATCAATACAAAATGGTTTGAACCTAATTTTGATATACTGTAGATAAAACGTTTGTTTCACCTGAAAAATAAGAACTTTTATATTACCTTTAAATAACTATAAATTAAAATGTCATTGCCAACAACTCCCTCAATGAACTGCGAACTTCAGATAAATGCACTAAAGCTATCAACATCTTTATAGATCTATTTTTAAAAATAGCCAACTATTTGATACTGAAACAGATCCCAAATAAAGAATTCATAGTCAATGAATGAATAAATAATAGTCCTTAAAGCTGGGCTTCAGTGTGAGGAGAGTCTGTGTTTATGTGGTCACATCAACCATTGTGTGACTCAAGGGATAAACAAAATTATCTTTGGGAAAGGGACTCAACTCACTGTGCTTTCAAGTAAGTGTAGATCAAGCTTGTTTTCCTGATTCTGTATTATTAAAACAATGTCAAATTTACACACTTACATTACATTACATGCTTTCATGGGAATTTGATGCCATTCTTAAATGGGTGTTATAGACTTAATATTCCTAGGACATTTAATGAAACAGGAAAAATGTTTTGATTGAACTAAACTGATAAAATGACCAAAAGAAATGTGATATTAGTAATCTAAAACATAATAGTTGTATACAGTCAGTATGGCCCTTTAAAAGATCACTTTAAAATTCATCATGGCAAGATGTCCAGTCTATGTGCCAGTTTTAACTTATAGGTGACTTTGGCACAACTTCTGTCATCAAAATACATTTTTTAATAGTAAAAATACCCTAAATATTGTTTTCAAATATAAACAAGCAATTATTTGGATGAAGTGACCCTTCATTCCAGTGTTGTAAAATGCTTCTCAGTGCTGTTCAGTGCTATCAGGATGTCAATACTTTTTTACACATAGTGAATGACTGTGTGAATGATCAAATTAGAATATCATTTGGCAAAGGAACCAAACTCATTATACAGTCAAGTAAGTTACAATATCCAATATTTAGCTAATAATGTCATGTAGACGTGTTTCTGATGATATACTGGTGAGCACAACTAATGCTTTGTCATTTTGCTTATGCAAAAACAAACAAACACAACAATAACCAAAACCATGCTGTCAACATAATATCAAATAATTCAACTCAGTAATTCAACTTGCTTAAAACTCAAGTCCGTGTTTTTGTTTAATTGTTAAAAAAAAGAGTATTTTAATATTGAATTAATATTTCAGTATTGAACCCTAATGTTCATGGGTTCATATTGGCTAGAGTTAGAGTCCTTAGAATAAATGTACTGTGCTTTACTGATGTGTGAATCCTGGGGGCACCAAGATCATATTTGGGACAGGCACCAAACTAACTGTTACTTCAAGTGAGTTTATTGCTTTTTCAAATAACCATAGGACCATATTCTTTAGATTTATTGGGAATTTAATGGCTGGTGTAGCTTTGGTAGTTTAGATATTTAAGATGTTATATTATAGAAAGTAATTTCCTTGAAAAGTATAATATTAGAAATGACTTAATACGTATTGTTAAAATAACATGATATTTTATTGACTTGGCTCTTGAAATGAGCTGTAATGGTCAGGTATCACAAAATAATAACAGGACAGTATGAACATCTTTTTGCCAGCATTCAGCGAGCGATACTTTTAGTATGTATCCTGTGACAAAATGTGTTTTAATACTTGTAATGTGTTGTTAGTTGAAAGGTATTTAATACTTTTAGACTTAATTTGGTAAGTTTAGTTGATTGATTGTATCATTAATACCATTTGCAGAATGCAGACAAACAAACTGCTGAGCAAATTTAGTTCTTCGGTTCATGATAATAGTAGTAAAACATTACGCATTCATGACAAGTTTAAAATTGTCATGGTTTTAGTTCTTTTTTTTAGAAGACTGAAAGACGGAGAATCCATGTACACACTGGTAGGATGATGATGGTATTTGGTGTAGAGTCAATAGCTGTGTGAATAACCAATTAAAGATTGTCTTTGGCGAGGGAACCAAACTTATAATACAAGCAAGTAAGTTTTATCATTAAAATTTTAATTTAATCACTCATTTATTTTACTTAAAAAATTTAATTCAACTGGTGTGTTGAAAAACTTACAATGTAAGCAGTATACAGTATGTGTAGGTGATGATAGGGTTTCTTTATTTTTCTTAATATTTTTACAGACATCATCATCATATAATGTTCTATTCTTTATTTGAAATAGAGTATAATGGACAGTTACCATTCCTAAAAAATACGAGTAGATCAGATAATTGTACTGATGTGCAAGGCTTTGGAAAAGATGCCAATTTGAGAGATTTATTACTATTATCATTTTTAAAAATCAAATCAGACCTTGTAAAAAGAAGATTTTTAAAGTAAGAAGGAATTGCTTAGACTGTGTGTAAAATGAACAAACATACTTTATCTAGAATGACTATATGTTCAGTCGCAGTTATGTGAATATGGTCAACAGTTGTGTGAATCAAGGTGGATACAAAATTACATTTGGAAAAGGCACTAAACTAACTGTGTTTTCAAGTAAGTTCTTGGTTCTCACAAATATTACTTTAAAACATTATTTTAAAATATGCACTTTTTATGATGATCATCAGAACAACTACTATTTGGTTTTAGAGTCATACAGTTAAAACTTTTAATTCTAAACCCTAATCTTTGATCAAAATAGATTAACATGTTATTCCTTCTTTAAAGTTATGACACTGCATCTTATTGATTCTGAGAGAATTGCTTGTAATGTGTTTGTTATCAGGGTATTGCTAGTTTTTAGTATATGGCCAATGGCTGTGTGAATACTGGACGTAAAATTTTCTTTGGCATGGGGACAAAACTTATTGTACAAATCAGTAAGTTGTATTTTAATATTTGTATTGAATTTATTCTGTGATAAACCCATCATTTCATCAACCAACTGTGACTATGATTATATTGTAATCATTGATTATAAGGGGCGAGTTCATTTTTTCATAATGAAAACAAAACGCAAAACATAGATTTATCATGCAAACTATCTTATCATGTAAGAATTCTGTTCAGTGATTTTGGACTTTGGGGTAACTAAACTAAAAAAAAAAAAAAAAACCTCACAAATATAAAGGCCTTGAGTATGAAGGATAAAGTGCCAAACAAAACCATTGTGTGAATACTGGGTTCAACAACAAACTCATATTTGGGGCAGGCACCAAAACAATAATAAATTCCAGTAAGTTGTTTCATCTCAATCTTTAGTTGTTCAATATATACAAGATGGCTGCTGACAAAAAAGTTGTGACAGAAGTGTCAGTGTATCTAAAGTACTTTAATGTACACTTATATGCGCTTGTTGCTACCTGTCCATATTCTTTTTCCCATGATAAATGCCTTTAATATAGAAGAAAATTATTATAACAATAATTAATCATTGTATTTAAATCTATCGTATTTAAATCATTATATGTTAAATCTAACATGGTCCCTGGTACTCATAGAAGTTATTATCCCACTACGAACCACTGTGTGAATACAAATACTGGAAAAATTATATTTGGGAAGGGGACACAACTGTATATCCAACCAAGTGAGTACAATAACAAAAGCTTATAATTTTCATAAAATTCGGTATCTAATTTTAGAAACATGGGTAGTGTCTTTTACTATAACATTTTCAGTACCACCAAATTTCAAACAAATTTCAAACGAAGCAACTCATTGTCACAGACTTTAATGATTAATCTAATTATTAATAGAATTTGCCAAACTCATGTGATTTTTACCTGTCAGAGGACCTGTCAGTGTCCTCTGTATTTCTGTATTGCGGTTTGTAACTGTGTGACTCAAAATACAAACAAACTAATATTTGGCCAGGGGACTCGGCTCATTGTGTTATCGAGTGAGTTATGATTTCATTTTTCTTAAGTTTACTCTAATTGATATTACAGTTCTGTAATTGATATTATATATCTTTTTATTAATCCACTGATAGGACAAGTAGTCTTCTGTTTTTCAGAAGAGATTTTCACTCTTTTTATTTAATGTAATATGTATAGTTTTTAAATCTATACGATTATTAAATTGACACTAATATTTGAACTGCATTGTTGAGTGTCTCTAACATCAAAATGAAAACTGAAGTTTTGACTCAAAGTATTTATAACACTGACAGTCACTGTGTGACTGACAACTCTGGCAAAATTTTATTTGCGAAGGGAACTCATTTGTTCGTACAGACAAGTAAGTAAAATCTTAATTGCGTTTAGAAATAATTCATTGGAAAATCAGATAAAAACAATTAAATATGGAAATCAAGACTACCCTAGATTTAAACATAACTAGGAGTATCTAACTTTGTTACACAGAAGTCCAAATAAACGTAATAATTATTAAAAGATTTTAACATCAGATTTTAAACCTAAATAACACAAGGCTTTTATTTTATATAAAAACATAGAAACAAATGGGAAATTGCAGTTAGCAAGATGGTACAGTAGTAAGAATCTTTCATTCAATAATAATTCAATAATAATCTTATGATGTCCAAAGCTGACTCTTGCTGACAAATACAATTTAATGTACAATTACTTATACGTTTTATCTATTCTAATCATTATATATAGATACCATCCAAATGCATGTTTCTTGTACTGCTGTATCAGTCTGTGTGACTTCTAGTGTTACAATTATCTTTGGAGGAGGGACAAAATTAACAGTACAATCAAGTAAGAGAATAATTCATTTTAGTCAAACTCTATTTTGTAATTGTCTAGATTGATTAGGAAGTTTAAAAAAAGAGGTTGATAATGTACACAAAGAGAGGTTTGACATTACTCATGAATTCATACTCTACCAAAATTTGTAAGGCCACTCCTTAAAAAAAAAAAGAAGATTTTAAAAATAATCTGAAGAAACAAATATACTTGTTAAAAATCAAGTATATTTTGGTAGTCACTCCTTTGGTAGTCACTCTAAAGCATTTTGCTTAAATTCAGTTATTCGTTTGAAGAATTTGCTAAACTGAGAAAGTCGGAAAAGTGTCTAAAGGCTGAATGAGTGTTTTTGTATTCTAAAATAAACAAAATTTGATATATTTTTTATTTTGTTAGGAACTATAGTACGGTATATTGAGCATGTGTAATACTGGCCATATATTGGTAGAGTATTATTATATGTGTGCAAATCATTGTGTGACTAACAATGCTAACAAAATCATATTTGGGAAAGGGACGCACTTATCTGTGCACCCAAGTAAGTAGCAACAGATAGGTAAGAATCTGTGTTATAATATCGATAATAAATATTTTTCGTAAAATTAAACTAATCATTTTTATAATTTAATTTACAGTGCCATATCCAAACGAATGTATAATTTTGCGCATAGCATAGATTCATAGATATGTGTACAGATTTATTGACATGGATTTACCAGTATAAACAAGTGCTACGTTTAAATGACATTTATTTGTGTTTAATTTAAACGCATTCTGACATGTCAGCAGATTCTAATAATAAACACTTGGGACTGGGAAACTGAGACTAGTAATTGTAATCGTTACCCATTACAGCAAATAAATCATATTAACGTAATCAAAATGCATAGAATTAATTTATTTTTTCATTGTGATTTTATGTAACTATGCTAAAAGATGTAGAATAAACTATTTTGAACTGTTCATTAGACAAATTGTATTGATGTAGTTGCAGTAATTAATAAAAGCTATTTCGTTCTCAGCATAATTGCATAAAGCATTGCAGTTTCTCTAAACTAGATTATGAGGAATCTGGAATAACATTGAATACAGAAACTTTTCCATGTTTAAGTAATGTTGAACTTGTTAGCACTGTCGCATACAGTAAATACAACTAACAGAAAGCTAATAAATATATAGTGTCCATTAGTGAACCAAGAGATTGGAAAAACTAATGAAATCTTATAAAAAAATTACATTGCTGTATAACAATTACATTTCATATTATTATAAGTTAGTGCCTTGCTCTGGGAAAAAAACTAAACATGGACATACAGTAGTAAAAGTGTGAATGAGTTTTTGAGATGAGGTATTAGCCTGTGGGCCTAGAAACATTTGAAGTATAGGGTAAGAATTTGTCATATTATTAATATTGTAAATGTACATTGAGTAAAAGGACTGATTTCTTTGATTTGAGGCAAATATTCTCAGATCAACATTCAAGTTATATTTGAGAATATGAGATTTTTTGCATTTTAATGTGAAATGTCTGTCTGGAAAAAATGGTTCAAAAGAAATGCATTGAATCATCAGAGTATTATTTGGACTTACAAAATCAAAGTTTATTGTCGGTGAATATACTTTCTAATCCATAAAAGCTAATTACATTATGGCATAATGTTATTAGCTATCTTTTGTCTGCATTAAAGACATATACTTTTTGTTTATGAAACTAATGTATTTTGAATTTCTTTCTCTTATATTTTACAGAAGAAAAAAAAGAGCCAAGCATTTTCAAAATTGAAAACTCGTGTCTGGCAACTGACTTCACAGACCATAAAGCTGTAGAGTTCAAGGGTGTTACACCGGTGCGATATACAGGCCAAAATTACTACAGCAGCTTCGACTTTCAAGCTGGAGTTAACTGCACGGAACAAAGTAGGAATTATCACTTGCAAATAAAAAAACATTTCCAAATTAATTCCACAAATATTTGGTTGCATTACATTAATCTTCTTTATTCTACTTTCAGCTCTCTGTGAGACAGGCTCAAGCAGTGATTTCGAACCAGGTAAGTGTTTACTGTATTTTTTATTTGCAGATTTATAGTCTGCTCTGCAAACATTACCTGTGAATTCATTCGCAGTCACTGTCAGACAATAACTACACTTCCATAGATTTCAGATTTTGAGGCTACTAGCTTTTCGAAAAACAATAAACATTTAAAAATCGGATAAAAGTGCTGGATTGTGCCACAGAAAACCATGGTAAACCCAATAGACATACTAATTACATTTCTGTTCTGCAGATGAAAAAATCAACTACATGTCACTGGGCCTCTACTGGCTGAGAATTCTCTTCCTGAAGACTGTTGTGTTCAACGTCCTGATAACTTTCAAAGCATGGATGAGCTAACGTGAGTGAAATGTTATATCTTGTGACAATGGGTCTCATTCACTAACTGCGTGTTACCACATTTGTGTAAAAACATTTTTATGCAGAAATCAAGATTTATTAACAAGTTGCAGGATAACATTTAGAACCAACTGAAACCACACATACAAAAAAAGACTCCTAGCAAACTATATTTTTACAATCATAGGTTCTGAAAATTGTCAATCACATGTAGTCTAGGTCTATTTAAAAGGTATTTGATGAGTATCATCCTGTTTGTGAATGGCACACTTGGCTTTACGTGAAGATTTTGCAGCACATGCTCTCAGAATTTTTTCTACAAACATACAGTAAGTATGCAACTTGTATGCAAATATTAGTGAATGAGACCCAATGTTTCATTAGCACAGTTTACAAATTATGTGCTGTTTTTATTTATTTATTTATTTATTTTGAAGAATTACAATTTATTATTTGTCTTTCAGGTGTCAGGATGAAAATCCTCGTCATTTTTAATCAGTTGGATTTATCAGTGGCTTCAACGAAGACAAAACATCACATTCGAGAGCCATCGGAGCTGCACTGTTGTTGTTAAATGATGATTAGGGGATTATGAAAGTTATGCTATAGTCCTTAAGATTTTAAGAATTATTTACTATATACACATTTGAATGTCATTCGCTTATGCTTTTATAATATTGGCTCAACTATTGTAGTTTAGGATACAGTAGAAGTATATAACACCATGTAATTTTCTAATTTAGACATAGCTCATTTCATTGCTCTATATTTTAATGATTTCTACATACTGTTTAAAAATAATGGATTAATTTACTTTGAAGATAGATTACATCTGAAAAATTGTCTATATAGCTTCTGTTTTTCGCAACATGTTTTCATTCACAATTACGTTGATTTTTGCTTTTTTTTCTGACAATGGCAGGTGTCGTTTTAGTAATGACTATATGTATCGTGCAAAAAATATGAAAAATAAACTGTATAAATGACCAACTTTGAGTGTTTTTTATAAGCACAAAATCCAACCAGATGAAGATCTATAGGTATACTCCATATTAATTAACGTTAAGTAACCATTAAGTTGGATAATCAAATGTATTACAATGAATAAGATCAGATTAAAATGAAAAGTTTCAAGTGCATTATGAAAGACAATAGTTACATCCCAAATTGTGTACTTGTGCGCTATTTTATAGTTTTAATTGTGAGATTAGTGCGTTCACACTGAAAAATGCACTTTAAATACCCAGATGATGCACTTAAATAACAGAAAAAAATGAAGTGGGGAATGTTGGACACTCAGCTGTCGCATTTTTAATAACATAGTGGAGAAGGGGCAGGGCTATCAGATTCCGATGTTGAATGACAAAACCTTGGGAAATTCATACACTACATGGTTGAGTACATAAGTACACAGTGTATACTTAAGTGTATAGTGCATCATTTGGGATGCAACTAATGACTTAAAATTGAACATTGTTTATTGAAAATGATACTTTGTGTATTTAAATCAATAGATAATATGTTAAAATGTTTAAAAAATGAAATTTTGATGATCTGTTGGGGGATTAGAAGACCAGTCAACATACTAGCCTTTTCATAGTAACTGCTGGTTTCAGCATCATACACCAGCTGCCCCCGACATGAACATAAACTCCATTTAGTATACCAGAACATTAAAAACTAAAGCCTTCTCTTTTTTCATCTTTCTCAAAATGACCAACTTTGATTATTGTGGTGTTTACAAAACAAATAAACCTCTCAAACATGCAGACTACCATTACTTAGACTTTTATACAGGCCGTTCAAAATAAAATGGCTGCTGAAGAGGAAATAAGGCATAGTTTAGCTTGTAATACAACTGAGGAGGTACATGCAAGCAGAGCTGGGTAGTAACTGATTACATGTAATCTAGATTATGTAATCAGATTCTAAAAATGAAGGACTTGTAATTAGATTAAATTACATTTTAAAATATTCATAATCAGACTACGGTTACTTTTTTATTGATTGCATATTTACATCACACAATAGCCCTAATTTGCCCTAATTATTCTTTTGCATCTTTTATCTTTTTTAAAATAGCCTACCACTTACATACATTCAGAAAGTCCTCAGTTTTGAAGACATTCACACAAAGAACAGTCATTACTCAGGTGGCTATAATTACACAGAAATTTGAGAGGCCACAGCATTTGACCACTGGGCTTACAAAAACCATTTCAGTATTACAAAGTGCTCTGTCAACTATTGATAAACACTAAAACATTTTTATTTGAATGATCACTTAGTGGTTATTTAACCATGTATTACTATGTCTTTGGAAGGCTTTTGTCTTTAAAACACATTAAAATGCATAAATTCAAGTTGCAGGTAAACAAATAAAATGTTTATTTTAACTGTACATTTTTATGATGTAATTATTAGCTTTTATAGAATATATTTTCTTTCTCTTTGTATTTTTATATCAATATGGTACAATATTATCCTATTTAAATCAATGTGATAAACAAGTTAGATCAAAAGTAAAATAAAAGTAATTAAAAAGTAGTCCGTATTTTCTGTCATGTAATTTAGAATTAGTAACAGACTACACTTTTGAAGTAATCTACCCAGCTCTGCATGCAAGGAATTACTTTACTTGTGTTGTTGTAACGTAATGGTGATCCAGGAGGACAGGAAGACGAGGGATTCAGAATAATCAGGTTCT